>JAGFVP010000294.1:0-35771 GCA_021031095.1 Bathelium albidoporum | reverse complement strand
CCAGGGAGGGGGGGTGTATCGGATTGCGTGGAGGCCGGACGGAAGGGAGATGGTGGTAGGGAGGACGGAGAAGAAGAAGGTGAGGAAAGGCTGTTTTTTTTTTTTTCGCTTTTTGTTTGGAGCTTGTGGGCCGCGTTTGGCAGAGGAGGGGGTTGACTATAACTGCCTCATATGCCTCGATGGGCTGGAGATGGAAAGAATCAAAGCAGCTAATGGGCGCCAAATTCCGTGATTACAGGGCAGTAAGGACCGCGAGGATACTCTGATCTCCATCTCTCTAGACACACTCTCAGAAATAGGTCAATATCCTCAGCCGGCTGAAACTCCTTCTTTTGCTTTCTCCAACTCCGGGTGCGAGCTCTTTACTACGACAAGCCTTGGCACCATCAACATTCTTGACTATCCCTCTTTCGAGCCGCTACACAGCATTCGTGGCCACGTCGCCGCTTGCCATTCACTTGCTATCTCGCCAACCGGCGCGACCCTTGCGACTGGAGCAAGCGATTCGCTCGTCCTGATCTGGGATACGCATGACTGGATGCCCAAGTATTCCATCACCGACTTTGTTGGAACCGTGCGCAATATTAGTTACAGCTTCGACGGAAGCTATGTCGTAGGAGGCAGTGACGAGGGCAGTGGACTGACCGTGACGCATGTGGAGTCGGGCGATGCAGTAACTACTTTAGCCACGATGGGGGAGAAAGGGGTTGGATGTGTGGGATGGCACCCTAACCGGTACGCGCTGGCATATACTGGAGACCCAAGCGGTTTAAGGATCATAGGAGGAATTGCGAGTAGTTGAGAGTACAGGAGTGGATGAAGACGGGCCGAATAGAAGATACATTCCAAAGACGCATGGAGGGTTGCATGACTAGCGAAGCCTAGATCATGCACATTGCAGTTGCTGGCGACTGGAATCAAAGAGATCACAGCTCGGGAGATGCAAAAGCAAGATTCTGGGGCCTCTGGCCGTCCGAGTGGCACTGCAGACAGTTCGAGGGGTGATCACTTGGCGCGCGTAACGGATCTTGCTCACTTACCGCGCCGATTGACGATACAACAGAGAGAGCCTCATCAGCTTGGCCTCATCACATGTCAGACCAGAGGAGACGGCGTACGCTGATCATCCCACTTACCTCTTAAAATATGGATAATTTTTAACAGACTACCTCCGTGGATCTATCTCGACCTTGTCGCTTTGTTCCAGGCGGAGACTGTGAAGGAATTTTTCCGGCGCCACGCAGGTTGCTTCGTGGCGAACCGAATATCACTTTTGCAGAAGATATGCAATGGTGGTTACGTAGGATTGGAGTGTGAAGAGCGCCGAGGTGCGATTGACGCGCCTAGAAGCATTAGGTATTCCTGCCGCGTCGTCTTTCCCAGATGCGAACCGTTTGCATGCAGGGTCGCCAACGGATTGGGTTTGTCAAGATTAGGTGATGAGGTGAGCGTATGATCTTGTTTGCTTAGTCCATCTACAGAATCGACGGTACCGATTAAAACCAATCTTTCATGCGCTCCAGCTGCAAGATTCAAGATTCTATAGCGCGGGATGAGGGTCGTGCGAAACTAGGCCCCTATTTCTTTTCCAAATCCGGGTCTGACGCGTACCAAAGCCGTTTTCAAAAATTTCCCTAGTGCCCGAGGATGTCCAGGCGAGCCTGACGCTTTGGCAGACGCTGAGACCAATAGAGTGATGTCACGGTGCAACGTTGAGATTGTCTTAAAGCCGAACAAGTCCTTTCTGGTGGCTCAATGGCTACTCGTTAGCCACTATCGACAGCGGCAGAGCGAAGAAAACTTGGTTGGGAGTGAACTTGGGGGGCAGGTCACGACTCATGACCTCAGGGCAACTCTTCCGTTTAGGGAATTGAGGCTGATGATCCAGAAGGATGCCTGAAATTCGCCGAGGGGGATATCATTGCAGGCATCGAGGCAAATTGCTTCGACGAAATGCACTTCACTTTCAGAAGCTTGATAATGCGCACAAATTTTGCCCAGGGGCCTGCTGCAGGTGAGACGAAGCTGAGCAGGTCGGTCTACAATATAGCTGCCTGAGCAGATCGCCGTCAATCACAGGAGATCGCTGTCGGGAATGTGTCTCTTCCAGGACCAAGGTGGCAGGTACAGAGTAGAGAGACCAGGCACATGGTCTGTCGCTGACGAATGTTCCTTGCCGGACGCCGCTGCCGGAGAGCTTCAAGCCTGAAGGCCCACAGGCCTCAGGATGAGCGGCCACGATAATCCGGGACGGGTGCCGCGGCTGCGTTGGTGTGGCTTTTGCTGCGCTGTCGATTGTGATGGTGATGGCAGCGGTGATTGGAGCGCATTGGAGAGATCACCCTTTCGCGTCAGCAAAAGGAGTACAATTAAGACTGGGTAGTATAGGTAAGGCTGCGCGAGGCCCAGGTCCGTCCCAGTTGACCGGCTTCAACGGTCGACCGCTGCGGCCGTTTTGGGACGAGGCCCGTAGCTTGTGTGCTCGGCTCCACTTGCAATCCCTGCTCGGTGGGCCGCGACGTCACTCGCGTCCCATCATTCGTGCCGCTGTACCTATCCTAACTTTCCCCCAAACTTTCCACCACGCTACAGTTCATGAGCCACCCCCAGCTTCACGGACAAGACCGTTTTCTCTCTAGGTGCTCAGCCACCACTGACATAAGACCGGTCGGCAAGAATTGCTTCCTAAAAACGCGCGCTTCGATTACTCACTCACCGCGTCGCTAAGCCCCTTTTTCGATCGCTGCCGTGCCGTAGGTACGCCACGACGGCTACACTCTTATTCTTGCCTGTTCCTTGCGGCTCTTTCTTTGATTCGACAATGTCAGAATTCTTTTTCTCCGAATGGCGTCATTCAACCACTGGTGTTCAGCGCGTCCGCCAACAATACGCGCTAATCGTGCACGAGCGCGGCAGTGTTTGATACCTCCTAGTTGAATCTATGGTCAATAACCCTTATTGGCTTCGACACTGAGCAGTCTTGTATCAACGCTTCTGCAAAGTACGCCCTTGTGCCTTACATGTGCACCTGCAGGGGTGATTCGCTCGTCCCTTCCGGCACTTCCTCACCTCCTGAGCTTTAATCACCCGCTTCCCAGGTCCCCCAGGTCCCAGATCGGCACAAGTTGAAAGTTTTGCCTCGTCTGTTGAAAATGACTGCCAATAGAGATCTCTTTCCCCCCTCCAGATCCCGAGTCACGCCATTGACCGCTCGAACTAAGGCCCACGCTCAGCTATCCATGGTCCGTGATCTTCCAATCTCCCAACCCATACGCTGGGCGTTTTGGGCCTCAGTGGCAAATATAGCGTTGATCGGCGCAGCGGCAGCTCAAAGACAAGCCGCAGCGTAGTCGACATGTCGAAAAATCCTGTTTCTGAAGGTTGGATACCGAGAACTGATGACGAGTACTTGGGACTTTTGCTGGTGTTGCAATGTAGCCCGGGCGTGTATATAAGATCTCCAGAATCTCTCCTAAGTGTAACTTCTCCACCTACATTCCACAGCTCAAAGTAGCAAGTCTTTTCATCCAATTGATCCTTGTATCATTTCTCTTAATTGAAAATCAAATTCAATCTTTGATCCACAATAATCAAAATGCAGTTCTCCACCTTCTTTGCCCTCTCCACCTTTGCTCTTGGCGTCTTCTCCGCCCCTGTCGTTGAGAAGCGTCAATCGTCCGCAGCCGCCAGCGCTCTTGACTCTCTTTTCACTCAGATCACCACCTATACCGGCAGCATCAACAGTACCGCGGCCAGCATCAACAGCGACTCTACTGCGGCCGACAACAGCACTGCTCAATCTACTTTTGCCTCGGACGTCTCCTCCATCTCTGATGCCATC
The DNA here is from genome assembly GCA_021031095.1 of Bathelium albidoporum. NCBI lineage: Eukaryota > Fungi > Ascomycota > Dothideomycetes > Trypetheliales > Trypetheliaceae > Bathelium > Bathelium albidoporum. The sequence continues at coordinate 31,930 of JAGFVP010000294.1, read as the reverse complement.
AACTCTGCCATTCCCACCATTCAGGCATTGCCATCCGAGTCAGGAAGCACCGCGAGCACTGATGCAGTTGCCACAGCTTATGCTCAGATCTTTGAGGAAATCAATGGCGCTTTGAATAACATTGACGCCACCGGACTCGGTACGCTAAAACCTTCAAAATCACAATTCTAAAGAAGTACAAGTGGCTAATACATTAAGTAGAATCCCTTTTGGCCAAGCGCCAAACCATTGTCATCACTCCCCTTACTACTTCCCTTAGCCAGCTCATCACCGCGCTCCAGGCTGTTGTCGACAACTTGCTCGCTGTCGTCAAGGAGCTGCTCGACGGTATCTTGACTGGCATCAACAATGCCCTTCTCGGCATAACCTTGTAAAACATGATTGTCACATTTTGACCGAACTCAGATATTTGTGCAGGAAGAATGCTATTTCGAGTTCGCCGGAAACTGACTGAGTAGAGGCTTAGAAATCTGGGGTTTTTGGCTTCGGATCTAATGTTTGTCTATGCCATCGTACGAAAATGTAGATTATCTATATAGCTGAAATTTTTAACATGTTTTTCTCACCAAGTTTATGGACCAACTAGCTACGCATGCTCCAATATCGTGCATATGGCAGACCAGTAAATATACCAGAGTAGCTTGACTCTTGAGAGTTTGGACTGTTTCGAAGTCGTGATTGCGATAAATACACCACTCGGCTTCTTTAAGCAAGTAGGCTTCGACGTCATGTAGAACTTCCTTGCCAAGCTCCTCCCCATCAAATGATTGGTCAACTACTTAGATTCTCTACCAATATTGAACATGAAATATGTTGGTAACCTAGATGAGCTCTTAGAGTCTAGACTCTCTCAAGTACACCGGACCGCAGCGCGAAAGCTTGTGATTGGTTGTTGCTTTACATGCGCTGTCCTTGTGATGATCGGATGTAATTACGGGGTTAGGCAAATCATTATGCGCCCCTATTTGTGCACGAGTCAATCCGAGTGCATACCCTCAAATAGTGGTATCCACTTATCACGCTCACAATACTGGTCATCTCCCACTATTACATTTCACCCAAACTTTGATCTCATCTTTATCGACGAACAGCGCGACATCATTGACGGACGCCAGTGATGGTTCCGACGGTCGGCTCATCAGCATTTGCCTGAATGCGGTTAAACTATCGGAAGAAAACCTCTCAAACCCTAAAAGCCTGGACACAGGATCGTCGGCCTGGAAGCACAAGCTTCCTGGTTTCACTGCCTTATAATATCGAGCTCGGCAACAAGCATGCTCAAGACACCACGATCAGGTAAGCAACTTGATAAGGTACGCACGACAAGCTCGGTGTGATTAGTAGGCTTGGTCGGCAACTTGCTGGACTTTGAGCGAACTGTAAAAGGCGCCAGAGTATCGTTCCCCGGCTGCGACGCAGCAGCCATTGACCAAGACCTAGAATATAGGGCTCGACGGCAACGCAACAAACAACTAGTCTAAGCAGGACAAAAGGTCGAGAATGATCAGAGCATGTCCAAATAGTACACTACGTGTTATGCAACCTGGAAGACTGATCCTAATTCGACGTCAATGATTACATCGAAATGTAATCCGCCTGTAAGCAGACATTCTATTCCAAAGCTTTCGATCACTCTCGAAAGCGGCACGACCGGCAAATCATGAGCAAGTAGTAAGCTACTTGGCCGGCAAATACGATCTGTGTCTCCTAAAAAATCGCCTAATCCAACTTCGAAAGTTCCCGCGAACCCTCGAGCCAAGGTGGGCCTGCAGAGCAACCCTGACACGATTACTGGCAGAAGGCATCAGACTATATATTCAAGCAGTGTTGAAACGGCATATCGCCATTCGAACGAAAAGTGACCATTTTTGAGGTACAATGTAGCCCTGAAATGCTGCCCACCCTTTCGCCGCTTTGAGAATGCTGAGATCATCATGACCACAACGTTGAAACACGTGAAGAAAAAGAAACCGCACTGGACGAACAGGTACCGTTTATGTAGGCAAATACTTGTCGCATTGATGACAAAGTAGTCTTTCAGAGAACTGGTCGGCGAGCTTTTCCTGACTGAGCTTCTGCTCCACCATCAGAAAGTTGTTATTTTCGACTAAGGTGCCAGCCGCGATGACAAGACGGTCACGTGGTGGTAGCCATCAGCGGGTGTTACCTCAGCTGCCAACTACTTTTAATTTGTTCTATTTATTATTTCTGGCTTTTTTCTCGCTACTCTTATTATGGTTCCTTAAAAAAGTATCTATCTTAACTTTGAAGCAGCCGGCAGCAAAAGTGTCTGAAAGCAGCCGGCAGCAAAAGTGTCTGATACTGGGGTGCTAATGTGGTTGGGGTAACGACATTTCTAGTGTCACCCTGATGCACCTGGTGCCGGCCTCCGAGCCTTACTAAACTCACCAGCAAACGGTAGCGCTTATTCAGTCGCAACACGATCCAACACTTCATTAGGTGAACTTAGAACACAGTGTAAGTCAAAGCTATTGCATTCACTTCTGAGCATCTCTTATTCGATTTTATATAGAGGTGCCATTTGGCGATCCGAACGAGCAACCATCTAGCAGTTAAATACCTGGGGTTGATGGGGAAACAGTGTTTGTGTATTTCCATACATTCTACTTTGTACTACGATGCCTGCTGGCCAGAGCTCCCACCCAGGTCTACCCAGGAGCGAATCTGTTTGATCGAGAACCTGCGACCCGTCTGCACCTCACAATCCTCAAAGCAAAATTCTACTGAAAGCTGAAAGAAGCTCCGATCATGGAGGGTTTCAATGATTCCGCTTGGCGATAGATGTGCCCAGATGTCACAAATCCCTTCGACGAGACCTATTTCACGAACCAAGGCGCAAGCAGGAGGCAGCGTAACTCATCCCGCTGGGTGCGTCCGTCGGTCGGCTCGCCTGTCAGCGCGCCGCAAGGCTGAGGGTCCTGCGGCAGAGCAAGACGACATCCCTCAGCAGCTCGCCTCATCGCATCCAGCTCGACCTGGCGGAAACAGGAAAAGAGGGAGAGGCAGAGCTGGCCGCCATATAGGATCTTCCAGGTCAAGACAGGCTTACAACACAACTGCCCGAGCTGAATCAACTCAGAGTAAGCAGGCAGCCTCAAACAAAGCGTCTAAACAAACTAACCCTTCATCTGAAAAAACAGAACGACGTCGCGGTCGTGGTCGCGGTCGTGGTCGAGCAAAAGAACAAGGACGAGTACGAGAACAAGCTCGGCAGCAACAAAAATCACAAACTGAACATTCTATACCTACGCCGGCCGCCAAGAAATCCACAAGTGAAGAAGCACCGGAAACGAGTTTACCGCTACCAACGACATCGCATAAGAATAGTACACGAAGCAAGACCAAGCCACAAGAGGATTCTCAAAGGGAAGAGTTGGACTTTAGTTCAGTTCAGCCAGACAGACGTGCACAACGGGTATGTCTTCCTGCTATCGTCATGGTTAAAAAACCTAATTCCTAATCCGTGTCTGGCCTAGACATCGACTTGGGTTCGCCAAGTAATCTCTCCTTCTCCCGAACGTGTTGAAGAAGAACAAGCCCTGTACCTTGCGAGCGGACGGGGCTTTCCTTCTGATGAATCTAACTTCATGGACTCCAACGCTACACCATTAACAAGAGGGGTGGGATCAATAGTGACGGCAAAAAAGAGTAGAACGGTCAAGGTCTCACCTGCTAAGCTCAGGTACAGGCGGATCTGCCGGGACATGAGGCATGATAGATCTGACCCAAAGCTTCCCGAGCTCAGCGCCAAATTGGAAACAACGCTCCCCGAACGTACCATGAGTGCTGCTTCACAATTCCCACTGCTTTTAAGGAGTTTCCTTGCCAAAGCTGATGAAGACAAAGAAAAAAGCTGCTACACATGGATCGACGAGTTCTCGTACAGGTTCGATCAAGAGAAGTCAGCAATTCAGTTTCCCATCATAAATGCTCGATACTTCAATGCCAACTTAGAGCGTTGTCGTTCTATGAATGAGGCTGTTCTACAACGGACCGTAATGATGACTGTTTTCAATCAATATTGGCTGGGAGAGCTTTTTGATTGGAACACTGAAGGCCAATGGTCCCAGCCAAAATACAGTCTTGTACCATCCAGCCTTGACGACGACATATCTTTACCCAAACCCGACCTAGCACTTAGCTTTAAACGCGAAGCTTTTACAGGATTTGATTTTTCAGATCCTATACCTGCCGAGCTTGAAAAATGTATCTCCCCGGAGGGAGATGACCGCTGTTTCCCATTTCTTTTTATGGAGGTGAAGAAGGCGGCATCTGATTTACAAGAGGCCTTCTTTGCAAATCTGAATAACGCAAGTCAGGCGTTGTTCAATGTATATCTTTGGATGGCTCAAGCCGGCCATTTGAAAGAATTTTTTGACAAAGTACGCGTTTTCTCCCTGGTTTTTAATGCGGAAGATATGAGCATTCGTGTACATCGCTGCGCCCAGGAAAGCGATGGAAATCTCTACTTTTACTTCAACGAAATTCGGCCTTTAGCCCGATACGATAGAGACCAAGCATGGATGTTGGTAAACGGCATTCTGAATAAATACGCTGCTGAAGAACTGCACCCTACACTCAAAGTGGCCTACGAGATAGTTTGCAAACAAGAGCGAGATAGGGTCGCCAGTAAGCGAAAGGCGGACAGACCTCAAGAAACGGCCTCGAAGCGAGCTCGAGCCTTAGGATCTGTGGAACTCGGCTGAAACATTTCTTTTTTTTCCCTCATCAATATTTGTTCTATGAAGCTGTAGAGAAAGTGCCATCGAAGGTGTTTGTGCAGGTCACAAAGCTTTAGGCCTCCACTCCTGGTGCGTCGACTGCATATCATCTGATCAAGTTAGCGCGTCATGTCCAATTCGTTTTGGCGCACTCTGGAAGCCCAGCTGCATCTTAGTATGAACCATGCATCCAGACGTGCTCTTGAGATTCCATAGTTCTGCAGGTCACAATTCAATTAAATTCGAATAATCAACCACTTACAGAGAACATGAAACACAAATACGTCTTTACCTACTTGTTTCTTGTCATGCCCAACAGGAGTCACTGGTGATACAGCTCCGTGTTGTCAGTACCCTCGATGCTGAGAGAAAAAAGGGTTGCTTTGTCGATGCTACTGGTCACATCACATAGGTTGTCTGCTTTGTTTCATTTCTCTATTGGAAGGAGCTTGTAACATTCGATTTGGTAACTGGATATGGCTTTGATCGCCGGAGTCCTCAGTTTTCTGTTATGGCAGACGGTGTTTGGGCTGTATTCGGAAATTTTCTTTTCCAACAACTTGAGATTATCAAAGTTGTGCGGGATCGGAGAATTCGAGCAGTATTATTGAGAGCACATGAAGCGGCATGGACTGCTGATCTGTCACGTTTGTAAACTGGATGCTTGAAGACTTTCCGCTGTCTTACGTCAACTGCTCCGATTAGCACTATCTTGCCCGTGCGATTGATCGCAGACTACGCCATCCGTACTACGGTGCCAAGTGTGTTTATTCTGGGCGTGACCACGAGTCTTTCGGATGGAATCCTGCTTAAGAAACTTCTATCACGTGGATATGCGTTAAAACTGTGGTTGTCTCAAAGCAATCAGAAGATTCATGGAGATGTGCTTGTACTGTGATGATTCTCCAACCTATGATGTATACTCCGACAAAGTACGGAAGCTTCGAAGTGCGTCCGTGTTTTTAGCTCGATGGAAACATTCCCCTCATCATCTTGGCAAGGTCCTCAAACAGGCTCCGTCTTTTGTTGAGAACATCGTGATATGTATCAGCTTGACCGACCGCTCCGACTGCAACTTGGTCTGAACCCGATGTAAGACCTTTGTACGCTTGGTCGGTGAACTCAGCAAGAGGCATTCCCATGGAACGCCCTTTGTCTTCCCCAAGATAGTCGTGTAGCTCGGCTGCAAGGAATCAGTACCGTAGTATGAATGAAGGCTGCAAGAGGGAGGCTTACTCTGGACAAGTGGCGGCAAGATTTCCACAACCTTGACCTGCGAATCCTGGGCCTCCAGTTGCGCGCGCAGGCAAAGGATGAAAGAGCTCAGAGCGGCCTTGGATGCAGAGTAAGCGGGGAGAGGCGCAGCGGGAACGACGGCGAGATGTGTGCCCGTACTTCGATCTCGTTAGGTTTCTCAATCAAAACGTGGGGTGGAGACAGGGTTGAGCTTACAAAATGATGCCGGACGGGCTATTTTTGCTCATGAGGAACGGCAGGAACTTCATCGATATATCCACGAAAGAGTTAAAATTGATATTGATCTCATCGTGGAAGCTCTTCAGGTCAACTTTAGCTGGTTGGCCTAGGTTAATCTGGCTCTGGGTTCCAGCATTGAGAAAGACGCAATCCAATTCCGGATATTGTTTCGTCACACTGAATTATCATTATCATGACGAGTTTGAGGGTTAATGAAAGGAAGGACTAACTCGCTTACGAACTTGTCAACCGAGCTCCGATCGCTGATGTCAAAGACAACGCTACTGGCGTTGTCCTTGCCATGCTTGTTCACGAAGGCATCAAGCCTGCTCTGTCGACGCCCTACGGCAATGACTTTTGACCCGTCCTCCGCAATGCGGTCGGCCATGGCAGCTCCGATACCAGAAGTTGCACCAATCAGGAGCACAGTCTTGTACGGGAAAGGCATTTTGTTGTTCTCGAAGCGGTGTCCTTCTTTCGTGAATGTTGTGGGAGAAACGAGGGAAAAGATTAGCAAATCCAGTGGTTCAGTGAGGTCGAAAGAGTTCATGGACGCAAAACCAATAGTCGCACATCAACTTATATCCTACCGTCTAGCCTTGTTTTTTTTTTTTTTTCCCCTCGGAGCCTTACGAACCTTCTTCTTTTGGAATACAAAACGTTAGATTCGGACTTACTGGAGCTACACAGGCATATGGCAGCAAGCAGCGACGGCATTAAGCGAGGATTTTTCCATACGGCGCTGGCAAGAAAGGTCCTTCATCGAGTCTGATGGACAATATCGTCATAATAATGCAAGGAAGTTTGGTAGATGGAAACATGAAGACCAATAGAAGCGCACTGCCCCACAAAAGCACGTGTAGCACTCCCTGCATACTTGGATAGGAATAGCGCGAGCATGGTAGTATCACATGACAAAGTGGCCTCAGCGTCGAGATGACTTCATCTGCAATCATACCTTATTAATCTTGATCTATGTTGTAAAGTCATGTGTGGCAACTGAAGTTCGCGCAGATACCCAAGCAATCTCGGTCAAGGCTCTGCTGCGTAGTCATGTGGAACTGTCATGGTCTACCGGGGGAAGCCATCGCGTTCTTGCCTGAATTGTAGGAAGAGAAAAATAAAAGTGTGCCTAACAACCGATAGCATAGTCTTATCGTTGACAAGTAGTATAGTGTGATCTTGCCTCGGATTCCTGTGGACAGTGTCTTCGTGCACGCCTCGTTTGTGCTGGTTACCGAGATGTCACACAGTTGCGGATCCAAGATGAGAGCCAGGCGGTCAAAGAGAAGGCGATAACAAGCAGACACGTCGAGAAACGATTCCCATCAAGACATGGTGAACTTCACTATGTACTAGAGATACCAATCGATGACCAGGCAAGGAACGTTTTCTTCTTCCATTACGTATCAGGCGGCTCTAGAACGTACGATGTTCTGCAATGGCTATACAACCCTGCAGATGGACACTTGATTGCCAGCTTAGACGCTGCCAGCTTGGCTTTTTTCGCATTTCAGTTCCACAATCCCAAGGCTGATCTGATTGCACGTCAAAAATATCCAGCCGCGCTTCGGTCATTGAATGAGGCCTTGCGCTCCCCAGAAACCGCAAGAAGTGACTCTACTCTCCTCGCAGTTCTCCTTCTTGATCTGTTCGAGAAGATCATGAGCAAAGATACTGGCTTTTCTGAGTCGTGGATGAGTCATATCGTCGGTGCACTTACGCTCGTAAGGCTGCGTGGTAGTGAACCACTCACATCTTATACGGGTGCCCGACTGTCAGTGAAACTCGTCACAAACCTGATCATCTGTTGCGTCTCCGCAGGCTTGGAGCCACCTCTAGAACTGGTCAAGATTCGTTCTGATCTCGAATCCATTTCAACTACTGGCGGCCCTAAATGGCGATTGACAAGTCTAATGGTCAAGTACGCCAAACTCAGAGCTGCGATTCTAAGAAGCGCTCTGAGCGATGTCGATGTCATTTCAGAGGCTATACGGCTTGACCAGGAATACGAACTTTTCGCACAGAGTATGCCTCCACCATGGCACTATGAAAAGATTTACTTGGAGGATCCTTCGGAGAAAGTGTTGGAGCAACATTTCGATGTTTATCCGGACCACTTCATATGCCAAGTCTGGAATGTTCTCAGACTGACACGAATTCTGTTGAACGACATGATTCGCAAGCACTCTGACCGCATGATGTCTAGAAGTCCTAAAGACTACTCTTATGACCACAAAGCCAATGTCGCAACAATCGCGATCGATGCCATTTCCTCGGACATTTGCGCATCCGTGCCACAATTTACTCAAGCTAAAGTCGCAGAATCCTCGGACAGCCTTGCTTCTGCGTTGCAGCACGTATGTTGCTACACTGTGCTTTTTCCCCTTTATGTTGCTGGATCTTTCTCTAGCCCCTGGACCAAAATTAGGCAATGGGCAATACAGCAGTTAGAGTATCTGTCCACAGACTTCGGAATCCGAGACTCGGGATTGGTTGCGGAATATCTCAAGACTGCACCGGAAACCTGCCCATGGACCATTTACGGTATGCTCGGCAGCTACGCATTTGCAGCCTGATGGAATATTCGAATATTGACAGCAAACGTATCTCAACATTTTTACACGACGCATGTCCTTGAACCCTGCAGCAACTGCGTGACCGACCTGTCAAGGATCGTTCTCGCGGCCGCAACACTGCTAAACGCACACCAGAACAACCATCCGACCATGTAAATGATCAAGTAAGCGCCTCTTCAATCCCAGGTACTATCATTTATCTGACTGAAGTCTGTTCTGGGACTTTCATCCGACGGGTTGAATTTCGCCGGGCACATTACAACTGCCTTGAGGTGCACAAGCAAGAGCCATGACTGATCAAAAGCAAGTCTGATTGCTCCTTTTTCATACGGCATGATCCATCATCCCGTCGGCACGACGTATCAGTCCGCCGGAAAAGTCTCTGCTCCCGCGAATGCTCCTTTAGGGGATGAGTTATGTCGTTCCACCCGGAGGCCAATTGATACATCGGAGGCTAAACCCCCGTCCTTCCGGGGCGGGAAGATTCAACGCCGATTCTACCATCTGTTGCCCCGACGGTTTGATTCATCGGACCCTCGGTGAAACTAGGTACTTTCGAGTTGAACATGATACCTCGGCAGGTAGAGCTGAACGGTCATCAGCAGGCGGGCTTTCCAGAACACACATCGGTGGATGTCGAGAAATGTCCTGGTTAGTGCACTTACCATCCTCAGTAGGTCAATAATCCAATATCAGGTTGTACTGACACTTGTGAGGAGCATGACTGTCTACCTAGCTGTCTAAATTAGGGACAGATTGAAGTCCAAATTCAATATTCAGAAAAGAGCTAGAATCTCGATGAAAACGCCTCTGTGAATCTAGCTGCTTAAAGTATCGTCGTCCGCTAGTGCGCCGACGCCTGTGACAGCTCCCCCTGTTCACCGTTACAGACCAGCTACCTTCTCTGAAGAATCATTTCTAAGCTGTTCTGCCACTGCAACGTACGACCCTTTGGTCAAATCAGTGTACCTGTCCACACCCTTCGGCTGCCAACCCAGTTGCACCTTTGCCTTTTGACTAGACGAACGGTTCTCATGGAGGAAGAATGTGGTCAGGAACGGACCCAACCTTGTTACCGACTCCTCGTGGCTCATGGAGCGTACGGGAAGTTTGCATACCTCGCCGATTCCCTCCGCGAGCTCCTTGTGGGTGATATTGGTCGAGCTTGTGCAGTTGAAGACATCCCCTGGCTTGGCCTTCTCCACCGCCAGGAAGTACATCCGCGCCGCGTCCTCGACATGGACATCCGAGGACCGTACAGCGCCGGACTCGATATATAAGGCCTCCCCATTCGCGATGGCCGTTCGCATCAAGATCGAAAGGAACCCCTTGCCACCGCGGCCGTAAACGAACGGTGCAAGTCGGATGGCGATGACCCGCACGCCCTCGTCCTTCAGACGAAGAGCATTCTGCTCGGATTTGATCCGCTCAATTATTGGCTTTTTCGCCAAGAGCGACTCCTCGTTGGTCTCCTTGCCCTCAGGGTCAGGCTCGACAAGAGCTGAGCCGGACGAAATGATGAATGGCTTCCCTGTCCCCTTCAATCCCTCGCCCATGGCGTTAACCGCCGCTGCATCAATGGCAAGAATCTGATTGTAGTCGGTGTTGAGGAAGTCGTGGATAAAAGCCAGATGCATGACCACGTCGGCAGCCTTGCTCTCGCGGGCAAGCACATCCAGTGTGGTCAGATCGCCACGAACGGGGGTTGCACCAAGGACTTTTAGCTGTGCATCGCCTTCAGGAGTCCGAGAGAGGCCGTGAACATCGTAGCCCTCGGGAATGGCGAGCTCGATAATCACACCTCCGATGTAGCCAGTTGCGCCAGTGATGAAGAGGCGGCCTTTACTGCTGGGAGCAGGGACTGACATTTTGATGTGAATGCAGAGTGCGATTGCAAGACAAGCAAGTCTGCGACAATGGGCAGGAGTCTGTCTGGAAAATGTATTGAGAATTTATAGTTCCGTGGAGACAGACTAGCTCCAAGGAGAACGAGTTGGTGGTGCGGAGTTAAGCAAATAAAGTCCTACGGCGATTGCGGGTGTTTCCGCTTCAACTCGATGTCTTAGGCGGAACGTCGCCAAAATAAATAGCTGTATTCAGGCCAGAGCCAGAGCGAAATCAAAAAGAGACCCGATCTTCACTTAGTTCCTCCAGTTTGTGCAGAATGTCACAAAATGTAACGATAAGGGGCGCGGAGAAGACCTCGATGTCATAGTTCGTATGCCAACATTTACTCCATATCAACCAAACTGAGTTCCACCCAACTAGCTTTATAGCCTTGCAACCTTTTGCTCTGTTTGTTCCAGATAACCAGGCCTTTAATTCCGAATTTGCGTAAGGGTGATATTCATAGAAGACTTTTTTTTGGTGCAGTATGCACATGCGTGGTAGCGGCAAGAGGAGCGTCAGAGAGACGGATCGGTGTCACCAAGAGCTTCTCTGAACGTACAATGCCTCATTTTTGGTTTTCGAAAAGGACAAGTATTCAAGGATGACAAAGGCCATAGGTTGTTGGCGTGCTGTGCAGTTCCACCCAGGCACCACCGAAAGAGCCTCGAAAGTGGTAAAACTCGATACCCTGAATGCGGCCACCATATCTTTTGGGCAATGGAGAACGAAAAACCACATCTGGGAACTTAGTTAAAAGGCTTTGGTTAGGATATGCAGAGCTTGGGTAGAAGGGGAGAGATATATACTATCATTTGAAATATTAATTGAATGTAAGTACAAGTAGATCCGCATTTTCAAGGGCAAGAGACTTAGAATTCCACAGAGCACGTTCAGACTCTTCACGCAATCGTCAAAGCTCCCACAAGCGCGTCCATGGCGCTACTTTGGGTCGACGCATTTGCCGGAGTTACGAAAGGGCCCGACCAGATGAGGCTAAGTTCATTCTCCGAGTTTCGGTCATTTCCCCAAATGCTGTTCGCGTTCTGTTGCAGAAATGTCTTGTAACTATTCTCCGGGCTTGCTTGCTGTAGGAGTTGTAGGTTCCTAGCAAATACGCCCTTAAATTGGCTTCCGTCCGCACCACAATCAGGCTCGCACGGATCATGAAGAATGCCATCGGCATCCGTCAAATTAGCGATAGCGGCATCGGCAATCTGCTTGGCCGTGGAAAGATACTTTGCGCTGCTCGTTGAATCGGCACGGCTAAGCTCCTCTAAACCGCCGAGGACGACGCCTTGATTGTAGGACCAGACCGTGCCGTTGTTGTTTTGGCAGGTTGTAATGTTCAGACCATCATTGATTGTACTCACAGAATTGATCATGCCGCTATTCTGGAACCAATTCCACTCTTCCTGGGCCCACTGCAGGTAATAGGACTCTTTTCCCTGAACTCGATTGGCCAGATGAGCACCTACTGATAAGAAGAGCTCGTTCGCAATAGCGTTGACATAAGTATGGTTTTTGTCCCACCATATTCCGCCACAGGGAGTGGTATTGTAGCTAGAAGCCATATCTTCAAATATCGATTCAGCAGTATTGAGATACTTTTTATTGGCAGTGACGTCGTAGACGGCAATCCAGGCCAATGCCCACCATCCTTCATCGTCATAATAGCCATTGAGAAAGCCATTGGGTTGATGGGAGGGTGGCTTGGGATACCCAGGAGGGAAGGGAGGCCAGGAATTCCCGTAATACGACCATGGCAGCCAGTTCGGTCCCACGGTCTTTTGCATCTGCAAGTTGTACACTTGAGCCTTCACGAATGTTTGCGGAAATAGGAATTCGACTTTTTCCTTGACATTGTGGTCGACAGCGGCGAGGTTGGCAACAACAGTGAGGCAGTTTGCACTATTCCACCATCCTTGAATCCATCAGTGCTAGATTGACAAGTGTGACAGCATATTCGTACCTGTTGACGGAATCCAGAGACCAATGCTCTGATTGTACCATTGCTGAAGCGTATTGAAACTTGCTTCAGCATTGGGTACGGTGATAGAGTGACTTGAGACAGCCAGGAGGGCAACAAGCGTATGGATACTTGACTTCAACATCATTACAACCAGAGACCAGTCCCACTGCAGGACCAGCCCGATGAATGCCATTGTTCAGACTTATATCCAGCGCCATACTTAATCACTAGAACATTGTCCTGCTAATCGATGCTGGCTCAAAGCATTGTCGATCTGAAAGGAAGGGTAACGACCTGCCAAATCCACACATTCTAGCAGTGGCGGTGCTATGAGTAGCTCCACGCCGGCGATGGCACGCCTGAAGCAGGGAGGAGAAACAGACATCGTTGGACCAACCACTGAGCCCAAGAGAGACCGCGCTGCAGACGAAAATGCGGAGGAGTAGGTCTCGTGAATGCAATGAGGAATGGAGAGCCGGAAAGGAGATGGAGCCCTTCGGATGTCGGACTCCATTCAGCCGAGGTTTCTTGCCCTACTGCCCCTGCAAATTATTAAGGTACAATTGGTTTCCTCTATTAAGGTACTTTGCATAATGTGCTTTTGGGAATGGCAGAGCCCTTTATCTCACTTTTCACAAAGAAGACCAATTCATATGATAAAAGTTCATACGAGTGTGACTTGTTCCAACGACTCTTCATCGGCGATACCATTCATTGCTTCACCATTCATACAACCATGGATGTAGCTAAGGGAAGTCAACCATTCGCTTGGATTTATCGAAGACATCGACTTACCATTCCCCTACAAGCTTATGTCTCTGTTGTCCCAGCGTAGCTTCACTGCGAACACAGAAGAGTACCTGTCCTCCACTAAACACGTAAACTTGGTCCCCAACCTGAGCGGAGCCATCAACCAGGCCTACACGTCCAGTCTCGGTCAACAAGAGAGACCTGCCGCAAAGGGCACTGAACAGGGCTTCAGCATAGTGCTTTGCATTTACATTGGGCTTCAAGAGCGCGTCCTTAGCAGGTTGCTTCGACCAGGCATCCCAAAAATCAAGACCTTGACCCTCGTCCAGAATGACAGCTGCTTGTCGTGGTCCGCCAGGTCTGATCCTATCAGCCACGAAAGTTCTGTAAACTGTGTCAAGTCGATGTGCTTCTTCCGACTCCGGAAATGGCAGGACACCATGTGGGCAGGTCCAGCTCAGATATCTGGGTCTGATTATGATGGGTCAATATTTCAAGAGTTTCTGACGTTTGAATCGCCGCTTTTACAACTTCTCTAAACACTTGCGCTGTCGTCTTTGTATAATTAGGGGCAGGGAGGCTTTCTTGCTTGACCAGACTGAAAATGCTGAAGACTTTGTCCCGAGGGTCAGAACACTGAGAGCCTCTGAACTTATAGAGAATCTCCAATGCATGAGTGTCTTTAAGAAGCGTGGTGGCTTGACACCTGCATCTCGTTGACCACAAATGATGGACAGGTGTAGATGCAACATGTCTAATCAGGTACTCGTACTTCCGGGGCACGACAGCCTTGAATCGGTAATCAATAAGATTCTCCAACGCTTGCGCAAATACTTGTCCGTCCATCTCTTCCATGCCGCAGAGGAACACCACATTGTTGGCCACTGCATATTCTTGAACAATCCAGGCTCTACCCCACCACGGTCTTCGAAATAGTTGGAAGAGAGCTTGCCATGACTTCGTCAATGTATCTTCCGTGAGCAGCGCCCCAATGCTTTCATGATCACCTGGGGCAAACTGACTTATGAGAATGAGTAATTTGATCGCTTCGGCACTACCCTCGGCCTCGGCTCCAAGGAACACCATTACGTTGCTAGCATTTCTGAAAATGGGCCCTATACGCTGGACCTGAAGGTTCCGTTCGTGAACGTCTGCTTGGTTGATGCTCAAGGCATCTACCCAGAGTTTGCAAGGCTCATTCACAGACCGCAGTCGATGGAGGCTTTGGGCCAAGTTCTGTGTCACGGCAATATTGTAGCCGTTGACAATTACAGTGTGCGAAGGTTTAGGGTCACCCCAGACATAGGATACTGCTGCGTATTGGCCTCTGGATTGATGAATGGTAGAATGGTCTAACTTGCAAATAATTGTGGATCCTTGGACACCAGGAAGAAGAGTCAGGACTCGTATTGCCCATCCTTGGTAATCCGTTGACACTCTCGATTCAGAAGTCGTGTCATATAGAGGTCCGTAGAGACAAGCCATACTGTGGTCGCAAACCTCGAATTCGAACCAGCACAATGGGGACTTGGACGCAATAGAACAATTTCTGGAGAAAGTGACCGGAGCCTTTTCTACATGTTACCTCGACCACACAACGGATGCTGTCCAAATTAGCCAAAATTGAGTTCGACAAATCCCGAACTAAGACTTTTAGTCGGATTGGTCAGAATGAAGGTGCAAATTTTTGATCGGCAGAATATGTCTGTTGACCTTGAGCTAGGACGCTGGGTATCGTGAAGACGTGGTCTCCTAAGGATACAATGATGCATATGCGCCTTACCGCGACAGTCAGTATCAAGACCGGTATGGGACCCACGAACGAGCCAAGATGAATCCAAATGACGCCTTGTGGAACCGGTTGACGCAGAAGGGTACTAAAAGTTTCTGCTCGGGTTCTGGAGGAACTGAAGCCAGTTACTGAACGATATTCTCAGCTACATCAGGGATGACGAGAGAAGTGTCGGCATGCTTTAGCTGATTACATCGATGGCACTGTTGACACCGTTGTTTATAGTGTATGGGCCCATACGGTCTGCATAAGGATCGGCGTTCCGAACCCATCCGTCCAATTACCTAGAGGAACCGTTCTCACACCGTCGCAATTCACGTCCATTGTTTCCTTGACACTTACTGAATAACGGATCAGGCTACGACACAAAATAGACTACGCCGTACACGGTCTCAGAAAACTGCTCTTCAGGTTGAAATGACTGATCAACCGCCATCTGAGAGCAATCCGAAGTAGGTCGAGTTCATGGGCGATGATCCGATGGCGTCATACCTACACAAACGCCGCATCCCTTCACAAGAAAATCTGTCACGCTGGTTGGCTCATCATGACTTCATTACTCAAGGGAAGTCTCCTGACCTGGAAGTCGAAGCTCACCTTGTCAATACGAGAAGTGTACCCATGACGCACGCTGAACAGAATCGCTCATATTCTGGGAAAGGTTTTTGTCCATGACCCCGACCACTTCATTCAAGTACTAGTGGCTATCTTGCGTTCCTACTGAAACTTGGTATTCAAGCCGTTGACAATGACAGCGAAGACTATGGAGAACATCGGCGCCAAACAGTTCGCCGATTTTGACCTCGGCGGAGGAGTTTGCATTGTAACGGTTGGCTTCTGAACTCCTAAAAAGATTCCCTCCTCACTAACGCACTTGCTCTAGGTGCTGCGCAAGGCTTGGGCCTTATCATGGCAGAAGCGTTGGTGGAGGCCGGAGGCAAAGGTAACCCTCCCCCGCTTCCGGAATTTCGTTCACAACTGACAACAGTATAGTTTATTGTCTGGATCGACAGTCGGAACCCGATGAGGAATACAAAGAAGCACTCAAGCAAGCACACAAGCGAGTACGCCCAGAATATGGCGGCGAATTACATTTTCAGCAAGTCGATGTTCGCGATACCAAAAATCTCGATTCGGTTGTGTTGAGCATTGCGGATAAGTACCAACGTCTGGATGGCCTCATCGCCGCAGCGGCGGTGCAGCAGATACATCGAGCGATTGACTACACGCGCGAAAATATGAAAGAGCTAATGGACATCAACTACACGGGCGTCTTCATGACCACGAAAACTGCGGCAAGAAACATGATGCACTACAAGTGTCGCGGATCGATATGTTTGATAGCGTCCATGTCAGGTCAGATTGCCAATAAAGGCCTTCTGACACCAGTACACAACAGCTCGAAAGCGGCGGTAGCGCAACTAGCGCGTAACCTTGCGATGGAGTGGGAAAAGATAGATGAGAATGGTGCAGGTGGGATTAAAGTCAACTCGCTCAGCCCGGGAAATATCGTCACGCCTATGGTTGTGGAAGACTTTAAGAGACAGTCTGGGCTGCGAGAACTGTGAGAGAAAGAAAATATGCTGGGTGTATCAGCAGAAGTGAAGAGTACAAAGGGGCTGGTCCACTCCTCCTCGGCAAAGTGAGCACTTTCATGACTGGAAGCAACCTGGTCATTGACGGTAGATATACGACTTGCTGAAAAGACATCTTCTGCTTATGTTCGCCCTACTACATGACGAGAGCTTGGCGTCCTATCATTTACGCTATGACAGATCGGGGTGCTAGTTTTCCTTAGGTTGTTAACTCGTATACCTACCTAGACATCAACACTGCAATGTCTAACTACCTTACATCACAATATACATAGTTCTTCATGTCCGATCTAATTGACAAGATGAACTTGATTGCTCATTCCAGCTACCTGACTAGACTGGTGTAACTATTTCGAGTAGACCCTTTTAGAAGAAACGTATTCAGGTATCTAGGTGTCACAAGGATTCATGCTTTACACGATGGAAAGTCCCCCGAGTCTCAAAACCTCTTACGTGGACTATTCACCTCTACTTCCCCGTTGCAAATCCACGGCAGGCCCAACCGAGGGAAATTTTTGCCAAGAGTGGCGAGTGTTTTGAGATACCACATCATTCGAAACAGGAGAGCAGGGTAGGGAAACCATCGAAATGCTTGAAGACCTTCAAAATGTTTGGTTTCAAGGCTCTAATTGCGGTGACATCAGATTGATATCAATCGGAGTGGTTAAGGTAGGCTCTTGCCGTTCGCAGCCGGACCAACAACGTCTCAGAGGCACACGTGTCTCTCGGAGTTTTACAGGTACAATTCGAGCTGTGGAATGTTCAGCTCCCCAAACTGAGATAGCATGTCTCTGCGTAGGAGAGAATACCTAGTGTCCGTTTTCTGTATGGTCTGTGATACAAGAATCCGATACTATTTTCTCCTACGAAGAGCGTGTCTGGGGAGGAGAAGGCCTTCTCCAGTCTAAAGTAGTTTATCCCGACCAATCTACGTGTAATACCCTACCAAGCGTGGTCGCAGTAGGACCCGCAAGTCTCGGATCTATTATGGAACTTATGCAAAATTCTCGCATAGAATGACGATATGAAACATACATGATGGTCTAGCTTATTCCGTCTTCTTAGACTTTAATGGGTTAAGTCTTGCATTTGCGTGATGCGGAGACTTCATGAATATACTGCAGGTTAAAGGAACTACCATGGACGCAATGCACATCTATACAGCTATTTTCTGGCTGTCGTTCCAGGTTTCCCTGCTATAGAACATGTTACAAACGCGAGATAGCAAATATGTCTCATACACACACAGTCCACAACAATATCAGCGGACGCGGTATTCCAGGGCCAACTTCGACCAACGCTGACAACGCTTTTCAAATTTATAATTGGGACGATCAGAACCCCATGCCCTTTGTACCATGGATTTCCCTAAATTCTGGGAGCCAAGACATTATATGGCTATACTCACGTATAATGGACCTAATCTACCACAAGTTCAGCGCTGACGCTGCTCGAGCGACATCACTCTTCACGGCTTCGGAGCGCAAATCAGGCCCCTCACCTCTCTTGATCTAAGTACGCTTTATCCTTAAGCAGCAATAAGTTGCGAAAATACGCTACAGTAAGTAGAAGAATTAATGGCTCAAGTATTTCATTATTTGCATTAGTTACTTGACAGCTAAGAGGCCCAAAGCAACAGTCCAAACTGATTCCAGATCTTCAGAGCATTGATAGCAGGATTCAGCTATCAAAATCACTCGATGTACTCGTAATGAAGGCCATTGCTGCTTGAAGTTTGAGTTTCATACATGGACATCTGAATGAAACCCCTACGACTCCGTTTACTTTCTAGATGGCTTGAGATTAATCGTCTTGTCAGGGAACTTCCTGAAGATGTCGGCGACATGGTCAGTTGGTGCCGTCAGTAGACCCACAGCCGTCTCGGACGGAAGATGCTCCCCAGCGCTAGGATGGCTGCGAGACGGAACAAGCATCTTGGTCCTGCTGAAACTGTTTGCCAAGAACTCAGACTCGCCTCCTTCATGTCCCTCGGGACCCAAGTGCTTCTCGAACGCAGGATATACGATTAACTCTTCGCCTATAGAGTGACGAGCGAGCTCCCAGGTAAATTAATTGCAAAATGCTCCTGGTGATAATGATCGCTGTTTTTGATCACCTCATCGTAGTACTGCTCCAATTCGCGATGGTCCTTGATGATGGCATCATTAATAGTCGACATTGCTAGGATTCTTGAGGATGAGAACCTTTGGCTGGCATGTAGTTGGTTTACTTTGGAAAGCACCCTTGACCATGCTGAGAAAGTAATTCGCGTCCGGAGCATCTGCTGTCTAGTGCAAAGGCTTCAGTCAAAATTCTGTCACGGTCGTTAAATATTATAGTATCGACTTTGAGATGGGCCTTCACTTACTTGATAGCTGACCGAGCGCAGAGGATGTCAAATAGTCTTTAACTTTTTGACTGCCGCGTAATCGAGAGAACTCCAGTGAAACCGGGCTTATTTGTAGTGCAATGAAAAAGGTACCCAGAGTTCTTGCGGTGAACACTGAATGACGTCTAAGTATCGTCCCTACCTAATACCACCCTTTGCAGCTACATAAAGCATCGTGACGACGTTCGGACTGACCTCCGCCTCGCTGCTGCAAAACAGTCGTCACGATTGCTAGATATGTGCATACAGGGAGTGAATGATTTGGGACTTTCCAATATGCCGCGATATTGAAATCATCAAACTTCAGCACAGTGTTCGGCGCATATCGACAAAATACCGTCAGGGACAGTGGCAAAAAAAAGCCTCTACCTGTATGTAGTCTTCTAGAGCGTCATTTACATCAAATCATTCGTATGTTCTTGCAATACAATTGCATTCGAATATAAATAGGGACATGTCAACGGTGCGCTATACTTTGAAGTTAGAATACAGTAGCCGGCTCGAGGCTTATCATCTGCTTTGCTTTAGAAGATACACTGTTAATTAAAAGATAATTAGTTTCGATCGATGGCAGGCCCTGCAAACCTTAGACCAGTCGCATAGAAGAGCTGGTCGCTGACGGAGTCGGACTCCTCCTCGCTGCAGCCGTCGAGCAGCGTGTCAATGCCCCTACCTTATTCACTCTGCAGCAACCTCGGGTAGTCTCGCACAGTCCTTGCAAACCTGTTTGTGCGCCACGGCGACTTGAGAGCGCCAAAACATAGTGTAGTATAATACAGTGCGCTCGTCTACTCCACTGAGCGCTCAAACATCACGCCACGGCGAGAAGCCATCGAGGCTTTACTCGGCACTCAACTAGCTGACGGCCCAATCTTTCCGTTCCCAGACGAGCTGAAGGCAATAGTTACAGAACCACTGGTGGAGTTCATATGCCTGATGTAGACGAAGGACTTCGAGAGCAAGATCAAACCAGCATTATATTCGCGGCAATAAAGAACAAATGACTCTTAGAAAACCCTGATTTTTTAACACTATGCTATCAAACAATTTAACAGCTTTTGGAAGAGCTACGCTCAGGCCAACTTGGGAGGTAGGGAACGTTCAACGTCAGGCATATGAGTAAAATTCGTGGAACAACCAAAATGGTGCCGACCTCCGATCCCCACCGAATTTGTTAGCAAACAGCAACCCCTATCCAGCAACCTTTTTGGCCACAAATTACAATAACACATAGACTCAAATTATTCATATTCTATTAAAGTTGTCTGGAATAGGTTTTTAATGTGCTAGAAAAATTGTAAGTAAATAGGCCTTGTTGTTTTGTAAGAAATTTGGTGGAGTTCGGAGGCCGGCACCATTTTGGTTGTTCCACGAATTTTACAGAGGTCCATTTCAAAAGTTTTGTCTTACGCTAATAGCGCCAAGACGACTAGCTTCGCGCTAATTTACTAGTAAGTTTGTCAATCCCTGTTGATTACCTTATGATATACTAATTGCTGCTGTTGTAGGTGTTGTTACTGCTGCTGTTGAGGCTGTTATTGAGGCTGTTGCTAAGGCTGTTACTAAGGCTGTTGTCGAGGCTATTGCAAAGGCTGTAGTTACTACAGCTGCTGTTACTAGGGCTGTTACTGCTGCTGTCGCTGCTTTAACGATGAGGTAATTCTATTTCATTATCACTGTCAGAAAACCAGTCCTCTTCCTCCAGGTCCTCATCCTGCTCCATCTCACACTGCTGCTGCTGCTGCTGCTGCTGCTGCTGCTGCTGTAGTCGCTGTTGTTGCTCCTGCTGCTCCAAAACTCGTCCCCAACCTCGCCCTTTTGAAACACCTTCAATATATTCATTTCCACCTTCCAATTCGATAATTCGCTTAATATGAACAGGAATACGTTCAATCCATCGTTGAATCTCAGACTGAGGTAGGTCTTTCCAAGCCTTACTCCATACTTGACGTGCCAGCTTCTTATTCTTTGGAGGGCCCTTCTTAGTGGTAGTTCTTTTCATCCATGGCCAAGCAGGTTTAATAGCGTTAAGATCAGGCGAATTAGCCACCCATTTCAGCATCTTTATATCCATAACACGCAGTAGCTCTGTGGTATGAGTGCTGGTATAAGACGGAGCAAAATACTGTTGTATCATAGTGCCTGAATAATCCTTCTCACACTCCCAAACGAATAAAATCAACTTTAGAAGTAAGATATAGTGTTTATAGCGCCACTAATCTATACCACCTTTTTTGCCATCTTGTGTGATTTTACCTGTCTTCTTAGTAAACTTCCACACAGGCTGTTTACCAGGTTTCTTCCTTAATCCTAGCCGTCTCATACCTGTCTCCAGCTCCCATTTCTCCTTCGTTATCGGCTCAATAGTGGCATTAAGGGCAGTAATCTTAATATCAGCCTCCTTCTTCTCCTTCACTGTCTCCTTTATTTAGATATGATAAGGACCCTTCTTATCATATGTAAAAGATCCCCAAAACATAAATTCTTAATATCCTTTCCATCACTCACGAATACAAGACTTAAGAACCTGTTTATCTTTTATACGCCATATTTTATAACCTCCAAGACGGTAGAGAAAAACCACTAATATCTTATCTGTGAAAATCACCTTCTTCTAATCATTTAAGGTCCAGGTCCTATATTCCAGACACCATTCCAGCCTTACTGCCTTTATCTGTTTCGTTAATCCAGGCTTCTGAGTCGGCTTCATCTTCCTAAATCCTGCCTTACATAAGATACGCCAGACAGTAATATCTGAAATAGGATTACCCTCGCTGTTAAGCTCAGAAGCTATCTTAGCACATGTCTTCTCACGGCCGTATCAATCGCGGCGCACCTTATTAGTGATCTTTTCAACAACCTCAGGAGTATCCTTATAAGGCCTGCCACTCCTAGGTTAATCCTCCACATATTTTAGATCAATCTGTAAAGGACGAGCAACAGGATCAAAGCCTCGTGCGCAGGCACGAGCGAATATTTAATCAACAGAGCGTATTAGGACCTCTGTTATATATACAACATCTTTTGTAAAGAGGCCTATTAATTTAAGCGTAAGAATAATACACCTTGTCTCAGTGCTGTACATATTAAGATGAAAAAAGTGAAAAAATGAGATAAAAAATTTTTCTTTGGAGGTGCGGCGAAAATCCGACAAATTTAGCGCTGAATAGCGCGAAGCTAGTCGTCTTGGCGCCATTAGCGTAAGACAAAACTTTTGAAATGGACCTCTGTACTCATATGCCTGACGTCAAGGCTGCTGCGCCTTGCTTATGTAATCCAGCATCAGCAAATGATGCAACCATCATGGCGCTAATGTTCTATTTTCCCAATAGCTATACAAGATGTCGCTCATGATCCACACAGTGATGTGTCGATCAGGGGAAAGATCTCCCGAACAGTCCCCCAGTGAAAGATTAGAAAGTGTAAGTAGGAAGCTCGAGAGCATCCGGTCCACCCTCGGCCAGTTTTTCGAGTAGCTTATTCAGCCCGGTGGCCGTCATGAATCCCAGTGTCGTGTTCAAAACCGTAATCCCCAAATTCGTCTCCGGGTTTAGCAACTTTGGTCCGCCTGGGGGAAGCTTTTGCGCATTCGCAATGATCGGTTGTAATTTCTGCTCGTACTCTTGGAAGGCTGTCTTGTAATCATTGCCATGCTTCGCTACTTCTCCAGCAAGAATGTAGGAGCCCACTAACGCGCACGTCGTGCCCATGCCACTGATTGGGGATGGACAGTATCCGGCATCACCAGCCAGCGCGACACGGCCGTGGAACCAAGACGGCATCTTCACCTGGGCTACTCGTTGCATGTAGCATTCCTCTGCTGCGTCCAGTCCCTTCAGCGTCCGATCAGCCTCCCAACCAGCGTCCGCAAAGAGGTTGCGCCAGATTGCTTTCTGGTCTGCTAATGAACTTGAGAGCGCTTCTTCCAATCTCGGATCTGTGCCAATTATTGCGAACACCACTCTTGTGGTCCCTGTATTATCGGGTCTCATGAGAATGCAGCGACGGCCTGGTGCGTTGTACCAGTTCGCCCATTCTGTATCTGTGTCTGATCGTCCTATCGTGAAGTACATCATGTACTGGCCCAGTGAGTGGATGCAATTCTTTGCTTCATCTCCGAACGCAAGCGTCCGTGTCTTGGAATTCTGCCCATCTGCGGCGACGACAAGATCATACTCCCCCACCTCTGTAGAATTCGCAAAGCCGACATGGACTTTTCCCTCGTTCTGATCGATGGACGTGATATAGTCCCCAAAAATATACTCGACGCCCTCCTTTTCGGAGTTTTCATATAGAATTTGTGCCAATTGACCTCTCAAAATCTCGATTTCTGAGGTTGGACTCATAGCATTATCAGGATCCGCGGGCAGTTCGGCTTGGATTTTGTTGTTCTCATCCACAAATCTCAAGCCGGCCTCGCTGGTATGGGCTGCGCGGACGGCATCCTCGACCCCCATCTGGCGGATAACTTTAAGACCAACGCCACGGATGTCGATATTCTGACCATCTTTTCGAAGAGAGGAAGATCGCTCAACAATGGTTACCTTAGCGCCAGATCGAGCAAGAAAATAGGCCAAGGTTGGGCCAGCAATGGACGCGCCGGAAATTAATATGCGGAGATTAGACATGATAGGAGGCCCTAGATAACGACAAAGCCGTGGCTTTAATAAATCAGGTTGATATGATTTGGTGATGAGACCGAAAACGAAAACTCCGATCGAATACTATACTTATGCAAGTGTCAAAGGTAGATGGAACACTGGCACTACACCGGGATAGCAGATAACTTATTCAGCGTTCGGGTCCAATGGAATCAATCCCAGGAGCATTGAAGAATCATTGCTCTTGAGTCTTCGCTGCATTTCACACAGAAGAAGACCCGAATACTTACCATACGTTCGCTTTTCGGTCTCCGATGGATATTGGTGTGGAATTGTGGTTCGGGCATCGTCATCAAACCACGCTTTTAGAATTACCGAAGCCACTTGCGGTAGACCGTCGCCCGTTGTTGACTTCAACCCTGTAATTAAACCCTATATTTGTGAAAAGCTTGATTTAACATCTACTTTGTCACGAACTACATAGATCCCTGTACCTACCGGTATCTACTAAAGAAAGCGCGGTTCATCTTACGACCGGTCTGACTGGAAGGAAAGTGACAGCGGTTTATAGGGCGCCTATCGCTACCCACAACAAACTCCAAGAGCGGCCGGTAAGAACTTGTCTGGCTTGTCTTTGACCGGTTCCAGTGTCGCAGTTTGCATCGTCCTTCAAGGAATGTTGCCTCGCCTCTTTCATCCAGCTTCGTATTATTGGGTTACATATTTAATGAATCTACCCAACGTTCCAGATTCTCGGTTTAGGGTGTAAGAGATCTTAGTGAATTGATACTGCCCAGGTATTATAAAACACTGTTGTACAAGTCTCGCTAGCATCAAGTAAGAAGCGCCGCCGCCATGCAAGCAGACCGTCAGGATTGCAATATCAATCATGCAAACGGCACCTTTTGGTTCTCTTTCCCACAAATCATCTCATTCGCGTATGCCCGATACCGGTCCAGGAAATCAGTCCGGAGCAGCTCTTTATGCTGCGGGCCGAAGCTGAAATGCGCCACCAACGCCTGTCCGTCGATCAAGAATGGTCGACCCAGCTCCTCCGGGTTCTTTACCGCAATGTCATGCTCGTCGAAGACGCCGATGTCAGATATCTGCACCGTCGACCCCCATATGGCAATGAAATTGATAGAGTACCGATAGTTTTGCATGTTCCACACTCCGTTCTCGTCCCCGAAGAAATATCGGCTCAACGTGTCATCCTCAATATTGGAGAAGAGCGAGGCGTGTTGTTGCGCGCCCAGCGCCCAGCTATGAGCTCCAACGCCCTCCCACTCATATGCGGCGGCATGGATTGGTGTCTTGTGTAAGTTTGTGTAGTTTCGGGGGAGTTGAAGCCAGCGGAGACGATCGCGCGGTGCTGGACTCTCCATATTGTAGTGATCTGGGATAGGAACTCGGGGGTATTCGGGAAGCTCCGAAGGGCGCCAGGAGGTGAGGCGCGTTATGAGCGGGACATCGGGTTCCTCCGGTTCTGGAAGGTATGGTACGATGGCATTGGTATGATAATGGAGCCAGTGGCCTTCTGGGCTATTGATGACGTTTGCAGAGACAGCGTAAGATTCTGGATTATTGATAAGGGTGTGGGTTATGCGGGGAATCGCATTGTCGTGAATATAAATCTACGCAGTGCGAATTAGCAGAGCAAGGGTTTGGTAGAAGTCAAAGAGCTACGGACCATGTCATCGTCTATTTTAATGTACAATGTTTCCGGCTCAGAGGCATGCTGCTGCCACACCTCACCAAAGGTGCCGTTCGCGATAACAGAGGAGTATCCCGGAGTGCGGTCAACATGGTTTTGAAGCCAATCGACGTCCTCTTGCTTATCGGTATGGATGAGGAAGTGAACCTCGTCGAGGTAGCCGCCGTTTACCGCAAGGTTTCGTTGCAAGTAGCACTCCATTATGTCAACAGTTTGTCTTCGGCCATCTGAAGCGCAGATCAGTCAGCGTAGATTTCTTCTTATATGGATCTCAGCCATCACGTACAGAAGACGATGGCAACTATCTTAACGTCGGACGGCTTGGCTTTGATGTCGTTCATTGACTCATGTCCGTAGGAGATCGGTGTTTTGAGGGCAGGGATTTGTGGGTTGCCCAGGCCATTCCAGGCGTAGAATGCAATTATAATGGTAACGAGTAGCAGGAAGGCCCAATAAAGAGTACTTTGCTGGATGAGTTTCGAGTAGGTCCACCGTGGACGTCGGATTTTCGGATATCGCTGCGCTACCTCAATGTCTTCCGATTCTAATAGGTCCCTGCCTTCGTGAACTCGTTCATCGTCGAAAGGACGCGAGGGGGTTCTATCCTCAAGCATGGTGAACGTAGGAGAACGAAGCTCCTGATCGGCTGTTGTATAATGATTGACTTTGAAGCGAAGTGAGAAGTGGCACTCTAAGAGGGTGAAAGACCAGCGCCACAACTACAGAAGAGATGATTTCAGAAGAATGCGAAGAGAAAGGAGGAGACCGAAGAGACCAAGAAGGGAACCAACTGGATCAGCGATAAAGGGACGATCCATCAGTTCTGGTTGGTGACCAAGCTCATGTCAGGCTGAACCCGCGTATCACATCAGAACGCGAAGCGTGAAACACAATCGCAGCCCGCCTGCTTCTTCCTCGGGATTGCATGGCGTACTACCGATTCGCTCATTCGTTTTTCTCCTAGACTGTGATTACGCAACGCCACACCGGCCGAACACAAGATAGAAAAGGTAGTCAAGGCCGCTTAAGGCTTACTGCTAGACAGATGGCGCCAGAGGTATCACCGCTCAACTTTCTCCCGCTGAACCAAGAATACAAGTTGAAGGCTGCTTTGAGTACTGTGGACCAGAGATCATGATGTGATTGCCACACGAAGCTAGATTTACGCATGTCGGTCCTCGACGAGGGTGCAGCGTTTTGCAGCCAGCCACTCATACCAGCAGTAGCCTATTGGGTTGGAGCATGCGTCTCGAGTGCGTCGCTCAAGGAGAGAGTGGCGGACAGGTTTACCGGTATCGTAGCATTGCAGACGCTTTGGCATCCCCATTCGGGCTCAGACGGCACCAACATCAGTATCGACTTCCATAACAGTTTGGGTTACCTATCCCAATGGCTTGCTTGCTTTGATATGGGCGTCAGCAATTGAGTTGCCGTTGACCCCCCGTATCCCATTGAGTTTTCCTGGCCTGCTTACTGCTGACTCATTTGGTATTGATCCGATGGCTTCCCGCGAGGTTTTGTTGTCTCGTCTTCATCTCATTGCTAAGCGACCCGCCCAAAACAAAAGCTGTCCGAGTCTATTGCCTATCTAATGTTTTTGGTGCTCGCAACCCGTAAGTCAGACATCGTTTAACGGGCCGTGGACAACTTGTGTCGCATTCTCGTAAATCTATAGTTGAGCTGAACTTGCATGACGTCGCAGCAACATAACACTGTATGAGCTTGCATGGCTTCCGTCCTGGCATTTGATTAGTATTCGTCTTTTGATTGGTTGGTGGTTGTGAATGAGGAACAAGACATCAGCAGTTCCGGATGGAGTAGCTGGCCTTCCGCTAAGCCTGAATCGGTTAGCACGTATCATCTGTCAATGCTCAGCATGAATCTCGTATATTTCTAATTCATGCCGAAAATCTGCAATTTCTTTTGCCCGTTTCTCCCATCAGAATCGTTCCGTCTGACTCAAGCATGTGAATCCAACAAAAATAGCCAGCGTCCCAAGTACCTGACTAGGTCTCGTTTCAGCTTACCGGAGCAAGCGCACAGAAGTCGTGCGGAAATAGTTGTCGAAAGCGTATCTATGGTTTGCACACTTTCTACAAAGGCCTCCAAGAAGCCGGAGGCGCATTCTCGGTTCGGACCCTCTCTCGTAACTGATCAAGTACCGACTGTTACTTGGGCTCGATCGGGGGAACTTCTTGGATTGTCGTCTTAAGGCATACGGTATAGTGTTCATTAACAAGCGTTTCCTTGTAAAGATTAATTACACGAATTCATCAATGCAGAGCATGGCTCCATTTCATATTCACTTGCTCTCGGCTCGCTATGGTGATTGGATGCAGCCTCATAGTTCCATCTGAAACAAATCGAGATAATTAGTCCAAAGGCTGTACGACTGTAGTACCATGCTGGAATCTTTATCTTGAGATATAGGTTACAAAGACTGTGCATCCTTCTCGTCCAAAGATTTCTGGTTCGACGAGGGATGCGATCTAGAACAATACCTCAACCCGCATTCAGCCCGCAGCCGGATGGTAATTATCATGCCGTGCATGCCGTGCTGCATGTTGCATGTTGCATCTGCAATTTATTGCACGTGCTTCAAGCTTGAAAATCATTTCTTTTGGAGCAGCTTCAGGAATGCCAAACGCCATCAAAACCAAGGTGGATAGATTAAGTTAGCACCCCGTCTTCCGCGACCTTCTCCGCAACACCAACTTCTATCGTGGCTGTGATGTGGCGCTGGCTCGGACAGTTTTGCTAAAAGCGTTCTGCTCGACTGTAGTACACACGCTGCGCACGGCTTTGCTGTGTCTAGCATGTTCTTTATGAGGGAGTTCCAGATGCGACTGTCCTCCGATCTTGCCCTGCCGTGCTTACCAACTTCGACCTTCTCAGAGCTGGGTGCAAGCCAGGACGGTAGGTTTCCCGCGGTTGGCAAGCATTGCCTTTAAAATGACGCATAAGTGTTGCAAAAAGATATGTTAGTGAGCAGCAAGGCACTGATATAGCATTGCACGCTTTGGTCCGGCTCTCAGCTAATACAAGACTATGATCAATCCGCGGATACGCCTTGTCGAATCTCAGATATCTTCCTCACCTCTGCGGAGATCTGACAAGGCAAGCCTTACAGAGCCGCACTCAACGGTCCTCTTTTTGATTGAATGGCATGTGCTTCATAATCGAATCCATCTACAACCGTAGTGTCGCCAGTCAACTCGGCCTCCAATGCGCGCATCAAATTCTCCCGCTCTGCATCCTCCACGCCCAAGATCTCTCCAACTTCCAGCTTGATCCCCAGTTTCCGAAGTGGGCGTAGCGGCACCACGACTTCTGCTCTTGTGCCCCAGTGCCTACCCACGTCCACCCAGCTCACCACAACTTTTTTCAGGGAAGCGGCGTGCTCCAACACCTCGACAGCCCGCTTGGCTCGGCGTCCGACCTCCTGACAGGCCTGGTCCGGCCCGAAGCTGGGATAGTCTCTCACAAGGACGCCGTCGCAGAAAAAGACCAGCTCGATGTTGTGGATTTTCTGGAGGATTGGATGACTGCTTAAGTTGTCCAGGTTTGGGTCGTGCCGATAGAAGTTGAAGGTATGAGACAGGACCAGCTTAAACATTGCATGACGATAGTAGTTGGAGAGGACATCTTCAGTCAGGCTGTGGCATAGAAGTAAAAGCGACAGCGACGGCGGGCGAGGAGAGACAGAGGTTAGGGCGGTCGAATCGACAGGGTGCCCCAGAGGCAGGTCCGAGAGGAGATACTCGAAGATTTGAGCGCGCAGTTCGGTTGGTAAAATTTGGAGCATGGCTGGCGCACAAGAGCAGTTTGACAATAGATTAAAAGCATGATTGCGGATTGCGGAGATGTCAATCACTGTGAAAGCGGGGAGGTGTGTTGGCTGGCTTTATCTAGCGTATCGAATAAACCGTGGGGTACTTGATGGTCGTCCCAAGTCTCTGACGTCGGCGTGTCGCGATCTCAAATCCGATCGCAGACGCGTCGCGTTTCCATTTACCGCGCCGGACTGTACATCCATTATCATCTTTACGTTTATGCGCGATGAATCTCATGGACAAACTGCCTGTATTTCTATGTCCTTATCATGAATAAGTTCTCTACGACTTCCACCGATGTTGTTCATCATCAATCCCATGCATTGACTGGTATCACTATCAATAGCCCCTCTAACAAACGGAAGAGAGGATCGGATACGCCTTATCAGACGCCAGACCAAGCAATTGCAGTTTGTGTATGAAAGAAGCATGTTTTAATCCTACTGGAATTGCTAACAGGATGCTTCAAAGCCGTATCCAACCTCTCCGGATGGCAAACCCCGAGCTTTAATCCCATTATTTCTAATTCCCCGCTCGCACCTTCCGTTGTCGCATTTGGACCCCAGCAATGGTCCAACAAATCTGTCCAACCGACTCTTCTCTGCAAACATCCCAGCTCTCGCCGACCTCGATGATAAGGAGGACCGTGGTTCCACGGCCAACGTACTCATAGCAAGACTCGAAGAAGATGACACACTCTGCGCGGTGGAGCGTGTGCATGGCGATGTGTTTGCCCTCTGTAGGCTGGGAAGCTGGGTAAAAGAGAGAGATTTGACGAAGGATACAAAGTCGAAGTCTGGAGTCAAGCTACAAGATTCGAGACTGAGAGGACGACCCACAGCTCTGGACCCAGTTGAATGGTGGCATACTGCGGCGATTGGGGAGCCCGATGGTAATCAATGGAACAGGAAGCAATTATCACAGAATGACTTCTCTATGAATACTTCTCCTAATGCCTTACCCACCGCAGGCTGCCTTAAAAACATCTTATCGGAGTCAGGAGTAAGGGAGGTTCAAGGCCTAAGCATTGACAAAAACATAGACGTTCCGAATTCTGGCTTCGTTCAAGATCCGCAGCCAGACCTAAAGCCTTCAAGTGCCGAGGAAATTTACTCCAATATAATCCAAAGGTATCTGGATACGCTCTATCTTTCAAGGACATCACTGGCTTATTTTGCCAAAGGACCATTGTCGCGAGCGCGGGTCGCTTTCACTGAGAGAGATCTCAACTCTATGCACATATTTGATCTCGCACACTTTTTGCGTCAATGTCTTTTATCCAAATCCATGGACAAAAAGTACCGTGACAAGCTCCCAGACATTGCGGAAAAGGTTGCGTTGGCAGCTCCGTCCGCAGGTTCAGAAGGACCGGTAGTGCCTAGAAGGAGGAAATTGAAAAAGCTAAAGCCAAGTACCAATGGCATCTTTCCAGAAGAGGAAGAATATGTGAGGCGATGGTGGTTCGCATTGGAATCAACTGACCCCGATGTCCCTTCTCCTGAGGACCGGAACTCTATCATAAGGAGACGACTTGGCGAACTCCGTATCCGTGAGACTCAAATGCAGTTGATCCTAACACTGGAAGTTTTGGCACTTGAGGCGCAGTCTAGCTCTGCCGAGCCAAAAGATCTGGAGACTGAAGTTGAGGTTCAAGTTGAGACTCTGAAGCCACAGTCAAACGAAGTCCGAGACGAGAAGAACCGCAAAGATAATAAGCCCAAAGATCTCGGTACATTTTTGGACCTTCTCGTGGATAGACTTGGCATCTGGCAATCCCTACAGCAAGACGATCATTTACAGACCATTGCAAAGGACAAGAAGGAAGGGCATGATATATCTTCTCAACCCCAAATCGAAAAGAGGCCAAATGATGCACTGAGAGCGTTCTGTATTGAGGTCATCATACCCTTGTTAGTAATACTTGTCTTATTTTCTTATCCCTGCTGACGTCTTGACAGCTACATGTCTCGTCTACCCAAGCAAGCTGCCTCCGTCAACAGAAAGCTAGGCGGCCCAAGCGCTCCCTCGCCCATCAAACGGACCTCACGATCCCAACCATCCCGCAAACCCGGTGAGCCCGCAGTCCGTCCCAAGCCCACCAAGCCGGAACGCAAACCTCTCCATCGCGTCACCAGCGAAACCATCAACCGCTCCACCAAACGCCCCGCACTTGTCCCACCCCTCGCCCGCTCCGCCACTGACTCCGCCCTCCTCGCTCATCCCATCATCAAACGCGAATCCAGCGAAGTCCCCTTCCTTTACTCCCTTCCTGCGCGCGAACCGTCGACCAACGCCTCTGCCACCACCACTACCCGTCCACCCCTCCCGACTGCCCGACCGCGCCCCGCACCTGTGAACAACCTGCGGCGCTTCTCGCAGCGCGAGGTCGACTTCGACGCCATGACTGCCGCGCACCAGGCCAAGCTGCGCCGCAAAGCCGACGTCGACCGCAAGCTGCGCGAGGCCATCTCCGCGGTGCAGAAGCCGCGGCGGGCGCTGGTGGGGCGCGAGACGGCGGATGAGGCTGAGCTGAGGAGCAAGGGGAGGAGAGGAGAGGTGGGGTCCAAGCGTGGGAGCAGTGGCAGCGAGCTGATAGGGGG
>JAGFVP010000293.1:0-35938 GCA_021031095.1 Bathelium albidoporum | reverse complement strand
GAACGGGAGGTGGTGGGGTGGGAGGGGTTATGGAGGAGGAGGTTTCGACGGATGATATCCTGCGAGCAGTGCGGAGCTTGGAGCCATTGGGGAGTGGGTTTGCGGTGCTGGAGCTGGGACGGAAGCAGATGATCCGGAGCGTACCGAAGGAGCTGAATACGGATCAGAGCACGGTGCTGGAAGCATTGCAGGTATTAGGGTTCGTGACAGTGGAGATGCTGCGGGACAATCTGGGGTGGGAAGGGGCGAGGGCGATGGCGGTATTGTCAGATTTGGTGAGTGATTCGTTGGTATGGGTGGACGAGCAGGCCGATGAAACGGAGTATTGGACGCCCACCTTTATCCACGATACAGGAGGATAGTGAAGGAGTAAGGTAAATGGTCGCAAGCCTTTGTCAATCTTGAAGTACATGCCATCTAGTTATGATACCCATACCACATTTCTGTTCAGACATCATCGACCCTTCGATCCATCTAACGCCAGATCCAGCAAAGACCCGTCCAAAATAGACGTAACTTATGCCTTGATAGCACCACCCAAAGCCCCACCTGTAAATCCTTGACCTCTCCTCGCACCTCCCTGCGCTCCACCCCTTCCCTGCTGCCTCCCACCGCGCTGACCCCCCCTACCGCCTCGCTGCGCACCCTGCCGTTCAAAAGCATTCGCCATGCCCTGTGTACGTTGCTCGAGCGTACGCTCGTTGCTTTCAATCAGTCCGCTTGCCTTGTCGCTGAGCGTAAGGGCGAGGCTCTGTAGTCGCGAGAGCTCGACACCCTTGCGGAAGATGATGGCACTGTTGACCTGGTCCAGCGCGGCGGCGAGCTCCTCGTGTGAGATCATCTTAGAGACGACCGCGGCGACGCGGCGCTCGGCGAGGTCGAACATGGACGCGAGCGTGGTGATAGCGAGCGTATCGTAGAAGGGCGCGTAGGTGAAGAGATAAGTGCGCAGTCCTTCTTCCTGGATCTGCTCGGAGAGCATCGCCTTGATCTTAGGCGCTTGGGCCATGAGGTCCCAGATCTTGATGGCGTTGATGAAGTCGGCTGCTTTACGCCACTCACCCGCTGCGAGGGCTTTCGATGCTTGCATGACGTGGTCGCGCGTGTTTTCGGGTGGGCCAGTAAAGATTTGACGTTCGTGATACTCGAGCATGCGGCGGTACGTCTTGCTAATAACACGTTTCTTAATGTCAGGGGAGGAGCCAGTTTGAGCCAGGAGAGGGATTTCAAGCAACATCGAGCAGGTGAGGTAGACACATTCGAGAAGTTCGAGGTTAATGTGCATATGGAACGGTAACTGCCGCTGTTTCTCGAGCCGCTCTTGCTCGGGTGTCACCTGTGAGTAACGCTGGATCTGCATACCCTGAGCAAGCAGCTCCTTTTGTCGGCCGCTACCGCAAATCTCTTGTAAAGAGTGCTGTGCCTCATAGACAAGACCCGCGCGAAAGGCGCACAGACCGACTTGGACAAGGGTGCGATTGTAGAGGATTTGTGTGTTGACGTCAAAATTACCAATGGTGTCTTGCAAGTGAGACATAAGCATCATATCGCGCGCGCGGTAGTACTGGTCGTGGAGTGCGAGGAAGTAGACTTGACACAACATTGCACGAGCTCGAAGAATGCCTTCACTGTTTTTGAAGAGGTACGCGCAAAGAGTCTGGACGAGATCGGTAACGTCTGTCCCCTGTCCGCGAGGAGCGACTTCCGAATCGAGGTTTGCTGGGATTGTTTTCCAGGTATTATCCTCCAAGATCGTCACAACTTGAGAAGGTTTGAAGTAGACGTGCTCCAAGCGACGCATCACAATGCGGTTGATGCCATCTTGCGAGGAGTGTATCTCCGGATCATGCTTCAGCCTTTCAGCATAGAGCGAGGATCGAACGATGCTGGTGTAAAGAGCACCTTCATCTGTCAGTCTTTCGATGTATTCCGCAGTGTGAGGGTCAATGTGCTGTAATGACCGGGTAAGCTCGTCGTCGAGTCGTTCCGCAAAAGATACAATACTGCCGGGTATTTTGAGCTTCTCCCCTTGCTTTACTTGAGGCTGTTTATCATCGTCTTCCCACTCCTCAGCACCCTCGAGTACAAGCATTTCCGGATTCTCTTCCAGTGTGGCCAGAAGGATAGACATTTCATGCTCAGCAAGTTTCCACTGCTCCTGGGACATCTGGCTGCCAGTGCCAGAGGTCAAGTCGAATCTTGTCGAGATCAAGGTCAGGAGCACGCGAATCTTTTGGTAGTCTGTAGCGGCAACATCCAAAAGTCTCTCCATGATCCGGATCTGCTCCAACCGATCGGTATTCTTCCGTCCTCTTGATTCAACTATGGTCCGTAGGTGCTTAAGAATGCTCTCAGGGGTATATTGCAGAGCCTTGCCACCAGCGCCGACCATGGTGAAGCCACTGTCATCGGCGCCTATTGCTTCACCGGCGTCCAACACAGTCCGCTTGGGCTTCTTGGGTGCAGGAGCAGCCTCTTCGATAATTTCCTCTCGCATGAAAGTTTCCTTGTCTTCGCGGTAGTTTGTTATATCCTTTTCATAGTCCT
Source organism: Bathelium albidoporum (assembly GCA_021031095.1). NCBI lineage: Eukaryota > Fungi > Ascomycota > Dothideomycetes > Trypetheliales > Trypetheliaceae > Bathelium > Bathelium albidoporum. Next base: position 33,391 of record JAGFVP010000293.1, on the reverse strand, counting down.
TGTTATTCCTTCGAAGCTTTTGACGAATAGCATTTAGACCACGGGTGTTGATGGCATTCATCTTCTTAGGTGTGACCTTTTGCTTCTCGATCGTCTCCGCCATGATAGTCTCGAGATCGGCAATCGTCTTGATGTAGAGCTTTGGTACTTTGCCGTCGACGATCAACTTGGGGATTTGGCGGTTGAGCTTGTCGTATTCTATACCTAGTAAGTCGAGCTATTGGACAATGTGGATGGAGTTCACTCACCAGAGGAAATAACAGCCCAGTCGTTGATCTTTTCGGCATTCTCGATCAGCCGGATAGTGCCCTCGAGCTCCTCTAATCGTTTATCCTTTGCGCTCTTGACCACCGTGCCCTTGTCTTCTTCGTCCGTACTCTCCTCATCGCTCACATCCTTCATGAAACGGCTCGCACCTCCTTTGACCCCCTCCTCGTCACTTTCTGACTCCTCTTCCTCATCCTCGCCTTCATCCTCGTCGGATTCTTCTTCTGATTCTTCTTCGGACTTTTCTTCTTCTTCGTCGCCTGAGTAGAGCTCTTCCTCCTCTTCGGAGGACTCGCTAGAGCTATCGCTACCGTGGAAGAAGCGCGACATTTCGGACGATGGAAAAAAATGTAAGAAAGGGTCAAGAGAAGTATCTGGTCGTCGGAAAGACGAGGCGTTGAGGTTGATGGGTGGGGCGTGGATGCGCAAGTAGAAAGGTTTGTGTGTATCTCGGTAAATTCCGCTGACAACCCGTAGACTTCACCATCACCAAAGAGTCCGCCACGATCACACATCTTTTCCCCAAATTACAATGGCTTTACTCCTGAGGCTGAACCGGATTACGTGACCTTAATAGAGATGTAATGACTCGATGATGCTCATAGTTTCTCAAGGGATCGACGCAATTATATATTCGACGCATGTCACATTGAGCAGCATTTGCCTATTTCAGGAGCATCATGTTGAAGGCTCAATTTTTCATAATTGGCAACTAGGCAGCTACACTCAAACAAACATGCTCGCTTTCCAGGCGGGATAAGAAAAGGCGCTTTCTACCCGACCAACGCCACCGCCACAGCCGATCATATCATACATACATACAATGCGGGTATTCATGTTGATGCCTTGAAACAAGAAAGGAGCAAACTGGAAAACAGGCCAGGTGTCTCATCTGATGTTTCATCTTTGGTTGTGGAATCAGCACTCTTCTACTGCCCTTGTAATCGTCGCATCCACAATTGCACTTGTTCATAATCGACAGTCATCCCGCGAGCAAGTCGAATTGTGATTCACTTGCGTAGTACGGTTCCGTACAAATGGAGGACTTGTACGGTCGTATTCGACCAATCGGGCTCTGTTGAATCACTCCGGCTTTCTTTCGTCGACAATTGAAAATGCTTAGATCAATTTCAGCCATTCGTGCTTTTTCACTGCCAATGCTGCGAATTCATGAATCCTTCTTCCAGCGTGCGATCCTCCAAAGTCCGTATAAAATCCCGGTTTCCTCTCAGATGTCCCGCTCGGCTCCCTCTGCGCCGCGCACTGCCCGCATTCGATTCCACCGCGCCATCTGGTGGAGGCGGATAGTATGCCGGGCTGGGCTGCTGCCGGATGGGTGCGTTGGGATCGAGATGGCTGATGACTCGCTGAAGAGCAGGTGGAATGCCATTCTGGTTATAGTGATCCGTGTTGGCTCGTTGTCTGCCTGCTCGGGCCGTAGCCTGGGCAAAGAGGTTGGGTTGCTGGCTGTAGTGAGTAGACTGCATGGGGCTTTGCTGCATCATGCCTATCTGCTGCTGGTAGTTTCCGGCCTGCGAAGGGTATGGCGGAGGAGCTTGTTGATGGCTTGGACTGTACGCAATATTCACATTGCTGTAAGCCGGCGGACCAAGGCTCTGTGGTGTTTGCGGGTATTGGTTCATGTGCGGCAGTGTGTTGTAAGCTGCGGTCTGCTGTGCATGAGCTTGTGCCTGCGCTGCTTGGGCAACCTGAGCACGTTGCTTGCTCATAGCCTCTGCCTGTTGCTGTTGCACGACGCCAGGCGCGGGAGATTTTTCTCTAGATCCATGCTTGATGTTCAAAGGTGGGACAAAGGGACCTGTCATCTTTGTTTGAGTAATGAAGGGATGCAACTTGGCTTGCTGGGGCGTCCATCGCTCCAGAGGATTGATATTGAGCAATCCTCGAACAAAGTCAATGAAAGAGTGCCGGTTTTGCATTTCTGGGCATAATTAGTCCATGTCTGTGAGATGTAATGCTTCGCGTAAACGAACCTCGATCAATTTCGTGCTGTTTCATGTTCTTCCGAGGCATAGGATATTGCCTGATGATTTCAGGAAGGGTCGTGGCATTGAAGTATTTCTTGCTCGGCTGCTCCTTCGTGCCGTGTTCTCGAGAGTACTGTTCCATACTCTTTAATCGGTAGTTTCTTCGGCCGAAGTCGTCATGCGTTTTCTCAAAGAATTCACCCGACTGCTTGCCTACTTCTAACATCCAATTGGGTGGAAGTCCAAGCATTTCTGTGATACGTGAAACTTGATTGTACTCGGACGAGCCAGGGAACAACGGCAAGCCAAGGAAAAGCTCGACAACGATGCAGCCCAGTGACCACATATCAATTGCAGCAGAATACCTGAACTCATGTTAGCTGGGTTCAGAGCCTCAAGGCAATCTACATACGGGAGTCCAAGCAAGACCTCGGGCGAACGGTAAAATCTAGATTGAATGTACGTGTAAACAGTCTGCCTCTCGTCACAAGCCGAACCGAAATCAATGATTTTGATGATTGGTGATTCAAGACTGGAGATTGTTAGCTTCATTGCTTGGTGGGCTAGAAATCCTCCTTACTTCTTCAAGAGGATGTTTTCCGGCTTCAGATCACAATGGATGAGCTTCGCCTTGCTGAGTGTGATTAGTCCGGTGAGTAGTTGCTGTGCAAATACTCGGACGAGCGTGGTGCTCAAGCCACGGAATTGATTTTGCTTAATCAACTCGTACAAATTAACACTGAGGAGCTCAAAGACCAAGCAGAGGTGCTGGCGGTGGATGAATGTATCCTTGAGACGCAAGATGTGGTTGTCGTCGTTTTTGTCAAGCTTGCCGTTCAGCTATCTCAAGTTAATTTGCGGCAGAGCGTTATGGAGCAGCAATGGACAGCCTACCAGATCGAGCACAGAGACCTCCATCATGCTTTGATTGAAGTATGCAGTACGATTCTTGACTACTTTGACAGCCACAACTTCTTGCGTCTTTAAATTTTGGCACTTGACGACTTGACCGAAAGTACCCTGTCCCAAGACATCCAGAATCAGATATCGGTTCCTGCATGCTAATGTCAGCTCTTGTTTTCCAATGTTGACTCGAATGGTGCTGACTTGTGACCCGTCTCCTCTGAGCCTAGAATATCGTTCACATATAGAATGTAGTCGCTATCTTCATTGTCGTATCCATCGTTCTTGACGCCCTTGCTCGGCTTGGTGAGGACGCGGCGTGGATTTCGCGACGACTCGTATTTGAACTTGGGGTTGCAAATTCTGTAGGTGGCAGGCAAGTGGGTAGTCAGGGCCGAGAGAGGCTACAAAGGTCAGATTTCTGGCAAAGACGACCAAGTTTTCGAGTACGAACGCTGATGAATCCACCCTCTGGATTTGCGCGACGAAAAGGTGGTTGACTGCTAATGCGGGGTTTCAGGTCATCCACGTTGTTGACGCGTTGAAATTGAGGCACGGGACCTTTGTCAAATGTGCTCATTGAAGGCAATTGCTGAGAATTGGACGACCGTGATGCTGCTCCACATCAATACCGTAAACAATGACAACTAAAATGACTACATACCTGGAGAATAGTATCCTGCCGAGTATGGGTTGGTGCGTGTAGGTGACTGCCGCCTGCTCGAGCTTTGCTGCATGCCGATAGTGTTCAAACTGGCGTACGGTGGCTGCTGGGGGCTGTACAGCGAGGATGGGGAAGAGGGCGACGTATTCATGGGTGAATATCGTCGGGCAGCAGTTGACTCATCCAGAAATTGTGAAGAATGGCGGTTGGGATTGTTTGGTCGAGACGGCTGCCTTTGCTTGTAAGGGTCCACATCTTCCATTGGGAGGTCTCCGTCACCATCGCCATTGTACATGATGCCTCTGGATTGGGCCGCCGATTGAGGCGAGATGGTCATAGATGCAGCGCGGGAGCTGATGGAAGGAGAGCCATAAGCATCAAAGCTGGTGGGGGCAGCAGCATCACGGACTTGTTGCTGCTGCGGAGTGGTTGCGGTCGCGAGCGGGTGAGGTTGGTAGCGCTGCTGGCGTTGAGCATTGTCGGAGGCACCGTAGGCCGCCCATTGCTGGTCCATTCTTGCGGAATGCCTTGGTCACAGCCGGCACGCTGAATGGACGAGCACGCGTGCGCTGGTTACACTGCGGCGGCGGGGGGAAGGGCAAAAGCCCTAAGCGCACCCCTTAGTCAAGGTCGAGTCAAGACAGTTCCGCTCCAGAGCAAGTTGCGAGACAGATGGCTGTAGACAGAACACAAGGCTCCAGGTGGGTGGCGGATAGGTGCTGCGGGCCGGTCCTGATGTGCTTGATACCTAGTGATGTGTAAGGTGTGCCGATGTGGAGGGATGGCGTGGGCGAGCAAGCAGGCTGGTTGAGTTTACAAGAGTGATGGGAGGTTCATGGCATTCTCCACCAGAATGATAGTCCGGCAGGTATATTGAGTGCGGTGGGGAGGTGGGAGAGAAGAGCGAGGGCGTGCCAGAGTACCGGAGACAGAGAGAGGTCAACAGGGTTTAAGGTTAGGGCAGGGTATGTCTGTGGTTTGTGGTGTATGACGGACGAGTCGTGTGGGACCCTCTCTCCAAGCACTCTGAGAATAGCCCGGAGACAGCGCAGGTGCTCACAGCGCAAGCCACAGCGCAAGCCAAAGTCAAAGCAAGTGACGCAGTTCCTGAATTCTCTTCACTTTTGCCCATCACGCACTGTTACTAGGGTTCTGACGCCCCGGGGGAGTGTGAAGCCCAGTCAGGCCCGCAAATGCCGCGACTGCCTCGACGCAAGACGAGAACCATCTTGACGTGGGGCCTCCGGGTTGGTAGGCGCTCTTGCCCGCCACTCTCGCCGCCTAACTCTGCTAACTGCTGGTGGCCGATGCTCCATGGATGCCCATCTTACATGCTACTGACGCCTGGAGGCAGGCCAGCTATTGTCAAACGAGCCTCAAGGTAGAGAATCTGCATTCGTAATGACGATAACACGCCCGATTTGCGTCAACGAAAAAGCACTGTATGTGACCGAGGGAGATCCCACTCCCGTAAGTCTTGTAGAAACCAACCGCTCTTAGCGCCCAATTGACTGTTGGGGATTATAACTGGAGAGCCGGCTCAATCTACTCAAAGTTTCCGGCTGTAAGGAGGAAGAGGAAAGAGCACCTGACCATCCAACAAAGACCAATCTCGTGCCTCTTGCACCCTAGGAAGGGAGCTATTGACAATTGGTAGTGGTCTCTTGAAGCAGTGACTTTGCATCCCCGTTCAATATAAATGCAGGAACTGAGCATCCTGTATGCACGCAGGCAGTGTACGAATACCTTACATACAGCACTTGAACAGGGGTAGGGTAGTGAAACGCGAATGGCAGTCTTCAGCGGAATGACGCTGCCAACCGCGGCGGCTGCCGATTAGCTGCACTTCGGCTCTCCCTTTTTTTTTTGTGGTTCCCATCTACTTGAAGCCAGACGGAGTCGTCTCGAGCGCTCGGCCTGTTTGGGTGCCTGATATTGATAATCTTGTGCTTGCCAAGCAAAATGCTCCGCAGCAACACCTTCAATCCCGAACACGAACCCCTCCGACATAACACCACCTTCGCCCTCAATCAGGACCACACGCGCGGTCCTGTACCGTTTCTCAACCCCACTCGCGCACGCTACGAACAGTATTACAATGCAGCAGGCCTACCAGTCACAAAGGAGGACGTGCCGGGGGAGGCTTCGGCTAAGGACTCTGAAGCTGGATCTGGCAAACCTAAACCCATCTTGACTTATCAATGGACTTCTCGGGATAATCGCAAAGGGCGACATCGCTTAATAGTCCCTGACACATCTGGATCTCAAGAAGAAGGCTCCAATGTGGCAGTCAATGCGCCAAAACCTAGTAACTCCCTGTCAGCCATCGCGCACAATCTGTGGTTGATGCTCGTCTACTATCCTGTCTGGGACATTTCGTTTGATGTTGCCTATATTTTCACTTGGGGATCGATTATTTGGGTCATCAATGGATTCTTTGCCTTTCTTCCCCTCGTCCGGCCCAATACGCTCTTCGCAGGAGAGACGCTCCTTGGCGGCGGCATCACGGCTTTCATCGGCGCTACCGTCTTCGAAATAGGCAGCGTCCTCTTGCTTCTCGAAGCTGTGAACGCAGGACAAGAAGGATGCTTTGGATGGGCGGTTGAGAATGCTTGGTACGGCACCGGCAACAGTAGCAGCGCCAGTGAAGAAACTCAAGCGCCGGAACGACAAGCAGAACCCAACAATGCTCCCACAGACCCCCAGGACAACGGCGACGCCAGACCTGCTCTCTCCGAAAAGACCAAAGCCACAGCTTCCAGCAAAAGCACCACCATCAGCATTCGCCCCGACCGTGCCCATTGCATCCACCACCACCGCAACAAGCGCAACCTCGTCGGCCGCCCTCCCTCCACCACCCTCACCCCCCAATCCTCGACCAACCCTCCATCCACCACAACCTCCACCCGCACCTGGACCTGGCTCCCCACTCGCAGCGCGCTGCGCACGCACTACATCCACGACCTCGGCTTCCTCGCCTCACTCGTGCAGCTCTTCGCCGCCACCATCTTCTGGATCGCCGGCTTCACCTCGCTGCCCGGCATCTACAACCACCTGTCGCCCGGCGCGCTCGCGGGTGCCTACTGGACGCCGCAGATCGTCGGCGGCCTGGGTTTCGTCACCTCGGGCTACCTGTTCATGCTGGAGACGCAGAGCGCGTGGTGGCGGCCCGCGTGGCGCTCGCTGGGCTGGCACATTGGGCTGTGGAACTTGGTGGGCGGCGTTGGGTTCACGCTGTGCCCGGCGTTTGGATACGGCAGCGCGAGCTGGCGCGTGTATCAGGCCAGTCTGAGCACGTTCTGGGGCAGCTGGGCGTTTTTGGGGGGGAGTGTGGTGCAGTGGTACGAGAGTTTGCAGAAATATCCTGTGGAGGTAGAGAAGAAGAGTACGAGAAAGGCGTGAATGGGGGAGTGTTGCAGAATGTTCAGACCTCCAAAGGGGAAAACAAGGGTAGGTGACATCGTTTTAGCTGACGTTTGGGAGGGATTTGTTCTGGTATAAGATACCCCTTGATTGTAGCAACTGTATTAATTTTTAAGTGTTTGAAGATGAAAAGTAAGAAACCAGTTTTTAGTGCATTCTTGCAAGAATTGCTTGACGAATATGCGCACCCTGTTTTGGAACCTGTACACGTATCAAGAACAACCTTGAGACACTCAGAAGCCTGTTGATAAAGGAATCATATTCTGCACGGATCAGCGTTGCAATCGCGGCACACCCATGAAACTATTCCGAGAAAATGGATATCAAAGCTTCCATCTCGCATCATAAATTGTCATTCTTGCCGAGTACATTGTTTCAGAAAATATTTGTATCTTCCGCTGAGCTCGCACGTTGAACTAATGGGCACTCCCAGTGGTTTCGTCATATTTTAGGTACCTACCTACCTACCTAGGTTCTCGACATCCAGAACCGTAGCGAACGGAAGTGTTAATAATTCTCATAGACAGATTGGCTAACTAACCTATCTACTTCACCTCTAGAGTGACATCCCACGCCAGATCCAGCCAAATACAAGCATAAGTAACAGAACGGATGTTGCCATCTGTTTGGTTTTGGCTACTCCGGATGCAGAGCAGTGATACAACTTTGCCATTCCCAATCAGATGACCAAACTGAAGAAAGGATTTCTTACGCAGTATTGAGTCTGTTGAGACGTCTCATTGCTTTACGGCATAAGTTCGTCGGAACATGTCGTCAACATTAGTGAGATAGTACGTGCCCGGGAAGACGGTCTCTGCATTTCCAGTAGGAGTATAATTCTTCTGGAGGTGAGCCTTTTCGCGTAGATTACACATCTATGCCATCACGATTAGCCTTTCCCCACCATCTTCAACATATAGACTCACCTCATCATAGACCTGTGGAGGTACAGTGCGTCTGGACTCCAAGCGATTCTTGATGTCTAGCTTCTCCTGGATCTCTTTGACATCACCGACAACCTTCAAGCTAAAGAACGAGCTCGCGAGACCGCTTCCGTAACTGAAAACACCAATTCTTCGTCCGCGCATCTCTGAAGCATCAGTGTTGGTCAAAACGCTGCAGAGACTGCCGTAGACACTTGCGGAATACATGTTGCCGCACATGGTGGGCACGAAAATGCCAGGCTGTACGCGCTGAGCAAAGCGCTTCTTGGCAAGAGCCATGAAAGTTTTTTCGACTGTTTTGTCCGTCAGACTGGCTTCCTTCGACAAGCTGCGTATCTCTGTGGGGACCTCAGCAAAGATCGGGTTTGAAGGGTCATTGATAAAGTCGTTGTAAAGCAGGCGAGCATAGGATTTGGACACCAGCTTGCAAGTCGGCGCATGGAAGACAATATTGTCAAAACGGTCGAGAGGGGTTTGCAGCGATTCGGCTGTGGCGCTGTCACGGTGACCGTTGACGCCATTCGTGAGGCTCTTCAGCTTTGCTTCGCGCTCGTTGTACGCCTTATAGCAGGCATCCACAGCCTCGAGGTAGCACTTGATGGAATAGTGGCCATCCACGATGGGATACTCGCTAGTCAGGTCTGGCTTATAAAAATCATAGACATGGACGATGTAGCTGCCACGAAGACCAGGCTCAACAACAATTGGTGCATCAGGTCCAATGAGCATGGCTACACAACCAGCGCCCCCACTTGGCCGGGCGTTACCCTTCTTGTAAAGGGCGATATCACCCGCGACGACAATCGCATTGCGGCCATCCCAAGATGAAGATTCCATCCAGTTCACGGTGTTGAACAGCGCATTAGTGCCACCATAACAGGCATTGACCGTATCGACCCCTTCGACATTGGTGTTACCAGAATCCTGGAACAGCTGCATCAAGATGGACTTGACTGATTTTGACTTGTCCAGCAGCGTCTCTGTACCGACCTCGAGTCTACCGATAGAATTGGGATCTATCGAGTACTTGCGCAAAAGGGACGAGACGGTAGTCAGAGCGAATGAATAGATATCTGGCAAAATTCTTTAGTACTGTATGACCCAGATACTAGAACTGCAAATTGTACCTTCCCGATCATCGCAAAAGCTCATTTTGGTCTGTCCCAAGCCAATTGTGTACTTGCCCTCGCTTACGCCATCGAACTTTTCAAGCTCAGCCTGATCGACGCACTGCAGAGCTACGAATTAGCATAACGTGAACTTTAGTAGTAACCAATTTTGGGCCATAGTTGAGCAAGGATGGCCAAAGATTTGATGTATACCTGGCTGGGAAAGTAGAGTTCTATGGCTTTGATGCCAATGTTTTGAGGACGCGCGGCCATATTGAATACTTAATTGCAGGTTATGGTTGGAAAGGAGACTTTTTCAAAGTATTGTCCTGATACCGAAACTTTCAGCAAAGCAGAATCGGCAAATTCTGTATCGTAACGGGGTTCACACAGTTGCGCAGGTATAGGTCAAATAAAGAACCAATATTCGCCTAGGGAGACGAGTGTTGAGGTACAACTGATGTTTCGCAATAGACACGAATGATCGGAGCAAAGCCGCGACCAGGAATTTCACTTCTGCACAAAAGCCAAGTCTGAACAGCAATGGCAAGAAGGGAAGATTCAAGGAGTTCGAAGGCGAAAATGAGAAAAGCAGGGGAAGATTTCCCTGTCAGGACTGTCCGAAGCAAGTCAGGGTCCAGCAACTACTCCGCACCGAGTTAGGAGGACTGCCACAACAGTGCTAGCCACATGCAGGAACGTCGTTGTGGCTGCTAGGATACGAGGCGTCATGCTCGTCTCACACTACTCCCCTGCCCCCCTCCCCCTCTTGCGCCTCAAAGGCAACGCAATTTCATCCATGATCTGATCGATGCCTTGATTGCTGGACACATTATTTTTGCTTACGCGTCACCGCAGAAAAAGCAAGTCGACATTGATCTATCTACTCCAACAGGTCGAGCTTTTGCTCCAAACCATGAGGCATCGTCATTCAGACAAGTCTGGAATTCATGGTACTTCAGCGCTGAACTTGCCATCAAAGTTAAGGCATACATGAGCTATCCTTTGGATTGGTCAATCGACAGCTCTCGGTAGCGCCTGGGCTGAATCTGCGCATCTAGTCACTTTTCTGACCATGTAGTCTTGGACTCATACTCCTCCAGATGTCATTTTCTAGTATTGTTGGACTAGATACCAGTGTTTTCTCCAAAAGCGATTGTGGCTAAAAAGTATTGGCTTTGCTAAATGCTGAAGTAATGTTTGAAATATCTGTAACATTCCGAGACTACTATGACTTTCACTTTTTATCATTGTTTACTGCGTAGCATGTAGATAGAAATCTTGATGCCATGGCAATTTTGATGAAACTCGATGGTTTATGATGTTGCGCCAGTTCTGATACTACGAGCAATCTCGTCCACATTTGGCTGAAACCCGGGTTACCTCTGCCTAAAGTGTATCTCTAATTTGCAGCTCCTCTTAGACGATCAACAGCATCACTATAAAAAAAAGGCTCATCGACCTAGAGAACCATTTTCATTCCGTGGCGCATCGCTTCGAAAAATCAGTGTTCCATTCAGGATACCCATGGTAGCTTCCTTTGTTGGATGTCTCTTTGCCTGTTAGAAAGAAATTTTTCCCATCCTCCTCCGTATTAGTTCAAGTACCCAGTCCGGCGTGCCAGTTGAAGCGGACTGTAAGCTGCTACAATGTGATCTTTGTCTCCTACGATACTAAAATCTGACAGACTTGATATGAGTCAAGTGCAATAGACGATAATTCATGGAAACAGAACCTATACGCTAAGGCAGGACTACACAACCGATATCTCGACTATCGATTCAGATCAAAAGTCGAATAACGCTAGGAACAAGGTTATCGATCCTGGAGCCATGGTGCTGCAGCCTTTCAAATCGACAGTCTTGCCCATCGAGTCACTATACGCATTTGATCGACTGTGTGCCGATGATTAAATTGCTGGCGATGAAGTTTTTCCGAAATCAGATTACCTGAAAGCTGGAAATGGAGGTTTGAGTCTTGACTAAGCGCGTTAGGGGGAGAGAACGCATACAAGATACAGGATGTAAGGCGGTCTGGTGCCGAAAGCTTCCGATCAAGCTTCACCGCACAACGCCAATATTTCGCAGAGGCTAGCCAGACAGCCATTGAGCAAGGCCTCGATTTGCTCTTTCCACGCTAATTGGGGTTCCAGCCTTGGCCCACCAGAATGGTTCGATGGAAAGACTCGTTTGCAACCATTCTATGCTACAGAGGACTCCGTTCAAACCCTAGGCTCATCTGCTTACTTTGCAAACACTCTTGAAACAAGAACCAATTGCGCATTACATTTCGCTGTCGCTCAAGCCAGGGCACCATGCCAAGAAAAGTAACGTGATTGAAAATCTTCCAAATTTCCGATTTCAGACGAGTACGACAGTTTATCTGGTTACATCTCAGCCTCGGCTATGGTGTATCAGGCGATGTATCAAAGTCAATGTGCAGGAAAGGCCAACGATGGGCATGTTTCACAAGGATTGTGATGGCATGTGCGCCGACTCTTACCTCATTTCCAAAGCAAGTTACGGAGCAGCTGCAGAGGTAAATCAGAAGTCTTGTTGCAAACGTTCACTGCAAATGAAACAAACCGCTCCTTAAGATATCCGAACCAACAAAAGAAGCAAAACTCAAGGTTGACTGGAAGTCCACCGGCGCCACATAAAATAATGACGTTGGACACCTGCAGGTACGATGAGGACTATGAAAAGCTTGAAAGATCACGGTATTCGCACGTAGAATCACATTCCTGTTCAGTGTTAGTCAGACTTCAATCCTTAGGGATGGCCTAGTTTCTCGATGACCAGCTTTTGTTTCGATACATGGCAGGGCACATGCACGAAAAATGGCAGTGTCTTCCGTACTATGGTAGATAAAGGACTAGGCAGGAAGCGAACGGTCATTACGCGATAGCCGGCACTGCTGAGAGATACTTGGCAAACGGTGTGGGGTCTGTAGAGGGGAAATGTCGTCAAGCGGATGACGGCGTGCGCCCTGGACGTTACGATCAGAAGAACGATCGTGGATTGGGAGCGGGGATCGAGCGTCCAATATGTGCACACTAAGAGAGGCCAGGTAGCAGAAGGCGAGAGGGTCATCCGACGGTTGATCCTCGCGGCCTTAGGTCGACGTCCATCGGCTCCCGGCTATCGAAGACAGTAGTGAATACAGTCACCTCAGCGCAGAGCGTCAGACGCGTCGCTAAGGTGCAGGCAGCGCAGCCATTGAACGTCGGCCGCGTGCCCAACGAACGGGGGCAAGCGTGGATGGAGGCCCATTCGCAAAGCATGAGAAAAGGCATGGGCAGCCAGCAGCTCGGCTGCGGAAGAAAGGGATCCACATGCGCGTCCGTCTGCGATTCGTAATCTGTACTGAGGAGACACCGACGCCATCCGGACTGGCTGACTCCAAACGGGCCAACCGTCTGCTGGCCTGCACATTTTTCTTGCCATCATTTCCCCCTTCCCACCCTCAATCTCTCTCCTCTCGCGCTCTCCTGCAAATACTGGGTGGATCGCCCCCCCAAATAATTCACACTCAGTGTGTGTCCCTGGCTGGGCAAACTTTTCATCCCTTACTGGCTAATCTCCCAATCGTCGGGACTCCGCCTCCTTATTACCCGCGGTGCCGACTAAGCCCATCAGCCTCAGGACACACACCTCTTTCACGCCTCAACCTCGTTCCACCATCACCACCGCTTGCTACCAGGCACCGTCGCCGACCCTCGTGCCAAACCCAACGTTACGAGTGTCGTGCTCTTGTCTGCTGCTCCGCCATCACTGGAAACGCAGCAATCCCAGCGATTGCCACTCCAGCGGATTCCGTGTTTGCCGGTGACTTCATCTGTGCTAGACGTATCTATTCACTTAGCCGCGTCTGCACGATCAAATTCCTGCTTGTGTTGGCAGTGCCAGCCAGCTTACCGATCAAGTCTTGTTGATACTTACCCATCATCGATGGCTTAAACGTCGCCAATCTCCCAGTAACCCGTCAACCCGCCACTCCTCACTTTTGTACCTGCTCAATACTCACTTTCTCTCTGGCCGGTCAATGATTCAACTCGCTTCCAAATAACCGATTCCAGTCTACGCACTTAGGTTTACTTCGTTACGACCTTGTGCTGCTTTTTCGTACCCTCTAGTTGCCGACTAAATTTCGAACCTATTGAGACTACATGGTACAGCGTTGCGGAACCTTGCAACATCGGTGCTCTTGAGAGCTTCGCTCTTGGCACGGGAGGCAGAAGGAAGTGGTCCGTAGGACGACGCGCTTCTGCACCTTGCAAGGCTGATCGGATTTGTAGCATTCGGTGCATTTCTTCTGTCTCGAGTTGACCTGTCCAAGCCATGGCACCTGTTGCTCCTCGCGCAATGATGCGCCAGTTTCCCCCTACTCCTCCGGATTTTGTACCCTACAATGCTACCAACACTAAAGGATCTGGCTCTCATGGCTCGTTTCAGCCATCCTGGCCTACACCTGGAATGGTCGGGCATGAAGAAATTGGCTACGCTACTGCAGATCGTTATGGCCAAGGTACTGCTTCATTGCAGCCGCCTGTACAAGAGCAATATCACGACTCTGGCCACTTCCACGATCCGGCTAACAGACTTGCTCCACTCATAGGCTATCATGAACGCACTGGTGCTCCAATGGGTGCTCCGCTTTTGCCACCAATGCAAGTTATGCATCAACCACCTGGCGGTCCCCTCCGTGGAGCTCAGTCCAGCGCTTCTCATGGTCTGCGAGCGGATGAGGGGCAGGAGTTACAGCAACCAAAGGCAGATACTCGTGGTGGTGGGATTTCTGCAGAGCTGGACTACGATATGAACCAAATGACCGATTTTGTAACGGAAATGGCACAGGGCCTGTATGCTCTCCTCGCTTCGCGCATCTACATGAAGGATATTGACATTATTGGAAGCATCAAACCGAACAGCACTGTTTCTGCCTCTTTTCGGAACTGGGTCAGTCAGGTTTTGCGTGCGACCAGACTGCCATCGGCAACGATTCTGGCAGCTTTCCATTACCTGACTGCCCGCATGACTGCTATGTCGGGATCGAAACGTTTCGAGCCTTCTGATGGCGTGATTTACCGGATGTTGACAGTTGCCCTGCTCCTTGGCAGCAAATTTCTGGATGACAACACTTTCCACAGTCAGTCGTGGGCTGATGTCAGTGGAATTGCCTTCAAGGAATTGAAAATTCTGGAACGCGAATGGCTTCAAGCTATGGGTTGGCGTCTTCATTTTGACCCTGATGAGGAGAACGGATTTAACCATTGGCAAAGTCTATGGGTTGGGTATCAACATCGTGCTCAGCTGAGAACAGCAAGACCTGTGCAACTGACGCCCATCGACACCAATGTGAATCTTCAGCAACCCTTACAAAGTGCTTATTCCGCTACGTCCTTTGATTCACAACGTTTGAGCAGCACCTTTCCTCATCACGGCACAGCGCCGCAGCAGCAATACGGCTCAAACTTTGCCTTCAACCCCTGGTTCGGTCCCCAATCTACCAATACCCCGCCTTCTACAATGGATGCACACTCTGCTCATCCTGTTTACATTGGCGACTCTGGCGCTTGGGCTACGCCTACCCGCTGGTCACAGGAGCAGCCCCAACAGCAACAGCAATCTCAACAGCCGGCGGCCCTCTACTCTCAGCAATCTGGATACGGTTCTCGATGGAACAGTCAGAACATTTGGAGTGGGCATAATCCGGGATACCAGAGTATGTTCGCTGTGTCGAGGCCGCCACTGTCCTACTTCAACGCTGCCTATCGCATGCAGAGCGTCATGGGTTAGAGTATCCTCGAACGTCATTCGATAAGAACTCTGGGCCTTCTGATAGGTATTCTGGTCTACGTTCCCGGGTCTCATGGCTTTCGACGACGACGCTCTGTTAATGGAGGGTCATCCACACACTACCCCCCAATTGCCATTTTAAGGAAAAGTTTAATCTCTTCTTGCCCTTTCTAATCTTGGGCCAATATCAGACCACGGTTCTTCCTAGACGCCTTGGTCTTCATAATGTTGGCTACCTTATAAGGCCATTTGATGACGGGGGAACCTTTTGTTTCTGCAGAACTTTGCTTTACTTGCTTTCTTTTTTTCTCATTCCGTGTTAAGCATTTTGGAGCTGATAGACCATTGCAAACTTCTTTGTCCTTTAGATTTTCGGTGATTAACTTTTACCTTTTCCTTTTTTTTTTTTTTTTTTTTTTTTTTTTTTTTTTTTTTTTTTTTTTTTTTTTTTTTTTTTTTTTTTTTTGTTGTTTTTTTTTTTTTTTTTTTTTTTTTTTTTTTTTTTTTTTTGGAAGTAGGCAAAAGCTTGCAAATGGATTCTGTTTTTGTGCGGGAGGCGTCTGGGGGCGTTGAAAAGCCTGCGACCCGGAATCCCATCATATGGGTTGGCAGAAGCGAATTGAGACAGGGACATCTGGATTTTTCTTGCTGTTTCTTATTGCATGTTATGCGCTTTGCTTGGCTTTGTTTGTGTGTTTGTTTTGGCGCCTGTCTTGCAACTAGCTGGCTTCTTCCGGTTCGATACACAGCATCTTCTCCTTCCGGGTGCTATGAAACAGACTCTGAAAGTCTTTACACCAACTGGGTCTTTGCTACACACCTTTAACAAGCCTTTCGGCGGCACGATATCGAGTTTAAATTGGGATTTGGTCTGCTCCTTCGCAGAATCATCAAGCACAGTTTATCTGGGCAGCATCGGCGAGAAAATTTGCAGGAAAAGTACCAAGAGGGGGCCTTCGGAGGGAAATCGAAACACGGCAATCCTGTATAGACCCTGTTGCTTCTGATACTCAAACTCACTTTCATATGAGCATGAGGATGGTTCGCGCTCTTTTTACGGATGGACCTCTACAGTCATTTGCATTTAATGGTGGCTTTATTTGCGTGGGCTCGGATACGAGAAGCGAGCATTCATGGCGATAGATACCAATTATGAATTGAGCAGTATTTGTGATGACACGTTGATTGCATGCAGTACACGTAGAATTAATGGCTTACTGCATTGGAGCGTTTGTAAACGTAGTCGCGGTCCGTAATCAATTTTCCATATACGTAGACCTTTCACCCGTGTCCTATCCAAAGTTACGTACCATTTCCCATCAGCTCTGCGACAGGAGGCATTAACTTCACAGGCAACCTGGCTTGGCGCATGAGCTCATCGCAGAAAAAAGGTGTCGATGGCGGCCAAGCCAAACTCGTATCAAATGCCTGACTTTACTCATAATGGAAGATTTTGACAAGAAATACGGATTATTACGAAAAGTCCACAGACCAGTATCAAGGGCATCCCGATGTTGGAAATTAAATAAGGGAAAAGCGTACCTCTGCGTTGGCGATAATGCTATAACCGCACTGTAAACGAGGGCTGAATCTCTTCCAGCTGCTGACGTAGCGATTTCTTTTTTGAATGCATCAAACGCGCAATCGGGATGACATTTCGTGACTGGGATTAGGTGGACATATAAACGCTGTGGTGGTGTGGTTGCCACCAGGACCACCCCAGCCACATGTTTTGGTGGCTGGGACTGGGGGGCGCCACTGTTTCGCGTGACTCCCAACCACCCGACAACCACCTCAAACCAGCATCTTGACCATCACACCAGCCATTGTGAATTCTTGTAGGCAAGGCAACGGGATTCATATAGTCCTAAAGCCCTTGGGGTAAGTCTGTTTTCTGTGTTTTCCTATAGCTGTAACAATCCATTCCAACAGCCAGATCCATCTACCATTCCGTACCTAATATCACATTATGCGCACCGCTGCAGCTATCCTGTCTCTTACCCTCTCTACACTTGTCCAAGCTCTTCCCCTCGCCGAACAGAAGCGCCAAGTACCGGCTTATTCTGTTGTGCCCGTCGATGGCGGGTCATCCGCGTCGCCCAGCACTGTTGTGCAAACACTTCCTGCAAGCACACAAACAATCACATCAACCTCAATCGTAACAGAATCAGAGTCGGAATCCACGATACTCGTCACATCAACAACGACTGCCTCACCAAAAACACAAACAGTGGAAACCACAGTTACTCATGAAACACCTGAGCCCGTTCCAACTTTGCCGGGCTTCACTTACTCAGCAACCGAGACCTCCATTTCATCGTTGACGGCCACAGCCACCGACTCCATCACGACTTCGGAGATTGAGTACTCTACAGTCACCGAGTCACCATCTCCTACATCAACGTCGTACTATGACGATGGCTTGTGGCACACATTCTACCCCGTTAAGGACTTCACGACGTCGTCTCCATGGAACGGTACCGTTACGGTAGAGAAGCGGGCTGAGACAGGTTGGAGCAGCTATGCTGCAGTGACTCCTGTCTATACAGAGACCGCCCCTACTGGCTACGCTGGCTACGAGCCTGTCGCCCCTGAAGTGCCAACCTACGTCAGACGTGCTGCTGCCGGCTATGCGCCCCCCGAGTCTCCTGCTTCTGCTATTGGCAAACGCGGGCATGCTTCTCCGACGCTCGGAGTCCGAGATTCTGCTATACCGGAGTCATCTTCCCTACCAGTGCTGCAGAAGTATGTGAACGGACACTGGGAAACCATATACACCAAGCCTGTTAACAGCACGGTTGTTACTCCCATGCGTAGGGCACCAGTCGCTCCTACCAATGCTCGACAAGAAGTCAATGATACGTCGCCATTCATTCCAGCGATACCAGTTTCATCGAAACCGTATCATGTGGTGAGCTACGACTCCCCTAGCTACAACGTTACCGAGCCATGAATATAGTCATGACGAACGAGAGTGCATCGCAAAGATAGCGCAGGCGCCAACGAACAAATTGTATTCTTGAAAATAATTTGGGATGGCTAGTGTATGGGTTGTGTGTACATGAGCTAACAAATGGGCAACTCGGTCACTAGATGGATTCCGCATTAGGTGGAGTTTTAACATGATCAAATGACGGATCAATGGGATAGAATAGAACCGTATTCGTAGACCTCCAATAGTTAATTCTAATGACAAAATTTTAAAAACAATTTTGCCAGCTCGTTATCTGAACAAGTAAAACTGGGTGCGACAAGAGTGCTCCTCGTCATTCGATGTTCAAATTGCCCCACAACTTACGACTGCAGTGCTCTCGAACCGCAACAACACCCAATGCACTAATCAAACTTTCCTTTTCCAGTCGTCCCACAGCCTACAATTGAAACACACACCATCGCAATGGCGTCGCCGACATCAGGTGAAGACCAGGCTCGCCTTCTCGAAGATGCTCTGGCGGTTGTGCGGCAGCAGTCCATGCTTATGCGACGCTGCCTGGAAGCACCAGGCAAACTCATGGACGCGCTGAAATGCAGGTATGACCGAGCAAGCTTGAACTAGCATTACTCTGAATAATCTAGATGTTAACGAGGTTTAATGAGTAGTTCGACACTTGTTTCGGAACTTCGAACCAGCAGCTTAGGACCCAAGCAATATTACGAGCTGTACATGTCTGTCTTTGACGCCCTCCGCCATCTCTCAGTATACCTGCGCGAAAGTCACCCTACAAACCACCTCGCCGATCTTTATGAACTTGTGCAGTATGCCGGGAATGTTGTTCCCCGTCTCTATCTCATGATTACGGTTGGCACTGTGTATATGGCAATTGAAGACGCACCAGTCAAGGAGATAATGAAGGACATGATGGAGATGAGCCGAGGGGTGCAACATCCTGTTCGAGGGCTGTTTCTTCGATACTACCTGTCTGGCCAGGCGCGGGATCATCTGCCCGCAGGCACAGGTGACGGACCAGAAGGCAATCTGCAAGACTCTATAAGTTTCGTGCTTACGAATTTTGTGGAGATGAACAAGTTGTGGGTACGACTCCAACACCAGGGGCACTCAAGGGAAAGAGAACAGAGGACCAAGGAGAGAAAAGAGCTGCAACTTTTGGTGGGAAGTAATCTGGTACGGCTAAGCCAGCTGGTCGATTTAGAGACGTACAAGACTGTCATTCTGGCACCGCTGCTAGAACAAGTAGTTCAATGTCGAGATGTTCTCGCGCAAGAGTATCTACTCGAAGGTATGATGAATATGGTTTGCGTTATTGGGGAAGGATCGCTAACAATATTTCGAGTCATTACGCAAGTTTTTCCAGATGAGTATCATCTTCACACCTTAGATCAGTTTCTCTCGGCTACCGCTCGATTAAATCCAAAAGTAAATACAAAAGCAATTGTCATTGGGCTCATGGATCGACTATCAGCCTACGCCGCACGGGAAGCAGAAGCCGAAACGCCAGAGGAAAAGGCCAAGAATGAAGAAGAGGCTACTACAAAACTCTTCGAACGGCTCAAAATACAGAAAGAGGAGAAGGAAGCCAAGGCTAATACTGCGGAGCAGACCAACGGCGAAGCAACAGATGGAGAGGTGCACAACGACGCTCCACCTGAGCCGACGCCCTCGAGCCCAGAACCGCCCAGCGCTACTGACGGAACAACTGAGGTCAATGGCACTGCTAGCAAACGTCGCAACATACCCGAGAATGTCAGGCTATTCGAGATATTTCATGAGCAGGTGATAAGCTTGGTCAAAATGCAGAGATTACCCATTCAAGACATTACCGCGCTTCTTGTGTCTTTGGCAAATCTCGCATTGTGAGTAATGCAAGTATGCGGGCTACTCGTTCGGTCCTACTAACAGGATCCAGAAACATATATCCCGAACGCCTGGATTATATCGACCAAGTCTTTGCCTTTACCAATGAAAAAGTGGCCCAATTTGCTGACGGTGCCGACCTGCATTCTCAAGCATCTCAATCAAGTCTCTTAAACCTGATCCTCGCTCCTATTCGCGCTTACGTCTCTCTTTTCACCGCCCTTGCTTTGCCGAATTTTATCCCTCTCATGCACTCTCAAACTTATCCAACCAGGCGAGCGATCGCAGGTGAAATCTCAAAAAGTATACTGCGGAACCAGACGGAGATCTCCACTCCAGAGAATCTTGAGGGGGTTCTGGAAATCTTGAAAGTTCTAATTAAAGAAGGCACGCAGCAACAAAGCGGCTATGCTGGAGGGCTGGCAAATAGGAGGGCAGCTGAAACCGAGGAAACGATAGAAGAGCAAGGATGGCTTGCGCGAATCGTACATCTCATCAAGAATTCTGACAACGAAATACAGTTTAAGGTGAGATTTCCGATCAGCAGGGGGTTTATGTTGAGCTCATAAAGTTGCCCAGCTTCTTCAAATTGCGCGCCGCGCGTTCGCGGACGGTAACGACCGCATTCGGTACACCACGCCTGCCCTCATCACGTCTTCTCTCCGTCTCGCTCGCCGATACAAGGCGCGGGAACACTTTGATAGTACTGACTACGCTTCTGCATCCTCGTCTCTGTTCAAGTTTGTCCATTCCCTCTTATCATCCCTTTACACACGAGTTCCTAATAGTGCCGACCTTTCCCTTCGCCTCTTCATCGCGGCCGGCTCCGTAGCGGACCAATGTAACCTTGAGGAAGTGGCCTATGAGTTCTTTGCCCAGGCCTTTACCGTATATGAAGAAGCGATCAGCGATTCCAGAGCGCAATTTCAAGCCGTATGCTGCATTGCGGGGGCTCTGCACGGTACACGCAACTTCGGTCGAGAGAACTACGATACGTTGATCACAAAAGCAGCGCTACACGGTAGTAAATTGTTGAAGAAGCCAGACCAATGTCGTGCAGTTTACCTCGCGAGCCATCTATGGTGGGGTAGAGATCGAAGTGAGGAAGAAGGACAGAGAGAGGAAGAGGCCAAGGAGGTGAGTGACATTCCAGAGATACTTGTGATATCTTACTAATATTCATGCAGCCTTACCGTGATGGCAAACGTGTGTTGGAGTGCTTACAACGTGCATTGCGCGTTGCAGATGCATGCATGGATACAGCAGTATCTGTAGAACTTTTCGTTGAGATTCTTAATCGCTACGTGTACTATTTTGACCAGGAGAACGAAGCGGTAAGCTCAATTAAGATAATGTTTGTTACCAACTTGAATACAGCGAATGACAATGGCCAGGTCACCACCAAATATCTCAACGGCCTCATCGAACTCATTCACTCTAATCTCAACACCAACGAAAACCCGAGTTCGCTGGACAATCCACGGCGGCACTTTGAGCGAACCTTGGAGTACATAGCTTCGAGAGAATATGAGGGCGTCGAGACGAAGCCAAAGTAGACATTTATTGGTCCTGCCGGCTGTGAGTACCTTGGCTTTAACTTGGGTCTGTATGCATCAAAACTGTAAACTGCTTCACGTATTCCCTGTACCATTAATATCTTACTGCTTAGAGTTCAGCTTCACTGGCAAATAGCATACTGGGCAACCTTCCTTGGTCGCTATACTCCCATCAATTCTATCCTCTCCCTACACCCAACTCGGTTAGTGGTATCAGAACGCAAAATTATGCCCAGCTCAACCTCGGCTCAGGCTTGCTCCGCTACGGCTCAGGCTCTGCTCAGGCGTGCTTGTCCAAATGTCGTCCAGGTTTAGACAACCGTGCTCAGGACCTGCTCAGTCTTACTCCACGTACCAATTCTAGAAACTATTCACTTTTAGACCACTTTTAGGATAATATTATTAAGTAACGTCGCAGCTGGGCAGCATCTGAGGTAGCTGGTGACAGATGCTAATCTTGAAAATATTCGGACACCAATCGACAGAACGGATCGTATGCTTCATTTTCAATGCTGCGACTGCCGTGTGAACGTCCTTCGTCACGTTAGTTCCTCCATGTAGCGGATATGCTTCTTTTCCAGCAGGTCGCTCTATTCTAGTGGTCCCGTCGCTTCGGGTGAGTGTGTTATGTCGCATCTCTGCAACACTGTGCTTCTTGCCCGCTGCCTTGGCGACTTTCACCTCACAAAATCAGCTCAAGCTCCCTCCGTGCAAAGAGCGGCAAGCCACTTTCCTTCCACAGCTCTAGCCATTGAGTTCTCCGTCACGCTTCTTTTGAGTGATGATTGTGCGAATTCCGACCTAGGTCTGGCTGGCGTCAATGAGGAACTCCAAGTCAAGCGTGCATCCACATCGTCCAGAAGCGTAAAGTTGCAAATACTTCGCAAGCGCTATGCCCACCGCAACAGCCCCTGCCAGCCGGTACGATCGACTCGAGAGCAAATGCGGGGAGGCCTTTTGCGTTTGCATCGACGGATTCTTGATCCTCAGTCGCACCGTTCTCTGCCTTCGCCTTCCTGTCCTCATCTTCATCTTTTTGCTCCCCAGTCTCGGCTTCCTACTCTGTGGGCTCAACTTCACCGTTGACGATGCGTGCTCTTTTTTCGTACAGCCCAGTAAATTGAGAGCCAACGCCGGAAAGGTACGATACGCGCACGATTTCTTCAGAGGTCTGCAGCGGCTTGTACATGTGATTAAGATCCCAGCCTTCTCTATCGCGTTGTACCGCCGACTATTGATGGGCCACCGTACTAGCAAAAGCAGTCCTCAATGTATTGAATTCCCAAAATCATTGATAGCTGAAGGTCGATGAGAAGACTTGGCGCTATTTGAATGCTTGAAGGAAATGGCGTGACTTATTGAAGATAGGATGTAGCTTGCCGGATTGAAGTGAGTGCTGCTGGTTCTTGAGCGCTGTTGGTCGCGTTCAACACTATTAGTCGGCGGTAGACATTTCGGTGTTGATGATGCTGTTGGTAGCTGGTCAGTGTAGATAAAGCCGACCGACGTTGTAGCGCAAACGGACAGAGATATTCACTCAGAAATGTCCCTGACGATCGGGGCATGGACCTCGTGGACTGAGAAGCGTCAAACCAGGATTTTGTCATCCGAGGGAGCTCTGCTACCCTATTCTGGCACACCACTGATTGTCAAAGGTGTATTCCATCAGAATGTAGCCCCATGGTGCCTCGAAAATGCGGATCGGTGTTGCCACCTGAAAAGACTGAGTCTTTCAGATAGTCCAACATGTCCTGAACATACTCACCAACGATAAGAGGATCTCCGAGGTCTTCGGTGTCGAGATCTTTGGCTTCGTCAGTGTTGTTGGAGTCGTCTGGTATCTCGAAACATTCGTCCGCAGGTCTTGCCTTGCCCTCATCTTTGATTGGAATCTTCACCTTGGCCTTTGCAGTCTTCGTCTCTTCAATCTCGACCTCGGCAGGTCTGAGCGGATTCACCCCGCCAACCGTGGGTTGGGAACTTACCTCGTCTTCAGTATAATATAAGGCGCCGACAAACTTGGTCCGCTTGTTATTCGGTTCAAAGCAAGCCATCGAGATCTCTCGCTCAGAATTGGCTTTGTGAGATCCTTTGGCAGATGGAACCAAAAGCGCGTAAGCGACTGGAGGAAAGTGACTGCGTGGACAGGGAGCCAGTCGGTATGAAAGTCGTCCAAATAAGCGTTCCGGGAGCGGTCGAACCCTACGGAAGCGACGAAGGATGGAACAAGTTGGACAATGAGTCTGCCCCAACTATTGTGCTTGATGCCGAAACTTTTCAGTACAAACGATCTCTGTCGGAAAGATGTAGCAGGCAAATGTGCCAGTTTGATGGCTACCATGATCTTGTCCTTCAAAAACCCTCCCATTCCTGCGGTAATGCTGCCACTCCTCCAGCAGCGCTCCACAAGCCTACTGCAGTCTTGAATGACTCAATCTTTTCTCTAATCGTTTCGTCTGAGTCAAATTTTGGCAACTGTTTATGCCTGCTTCGGCGTCTCCACGCAACTCGTTCTTCTTGTCATGTCGTCGCAATTTTCCGTTTCCCCAAGACTCGACCTTAAAAGACACCAAACCCGGTTTCAATGCCCTGCCTTCTCCTCCTAACTCTCAATCTGATAAATCTTCGCTGTCGCTTTCATCTGACGTTGAGGTCCTCCTCAACATCTTTCGGCAATACGAAGGGGGATCTCGGCGACCGGAATGGAATGGCAAAGAGTTCCGATTGCAATCTGAAGATTACAACATCCTACAAGACGAACTAGAAAAGGAGGGCTTGCTCAAATGGCTTAAGACGAAGCTACGCTACAACTACGATCCGAACCGATCTATTTTCATGATTTCCATGCCTACAATACTGCAAGAACGTTTTCTGAGCCGGGTCATTGACTGTATAAAAAGCGAACTGGACGAAATATTTCGTCGTAGTTCGGATCTCACTGCCTTGTTACAAAGGGTGCAATCCTCTGGCAGCCCAGCAATTCGGATAGCACGAGTAGAAGACGCTCAAGGTGAAGCAGCAAGAGTTGGGGGGCTTCGGGACGAAGCAGCAGGGTTAGAAGAAAAGCAGGATGTAGAATCGCGAGAGAGCCGCTCACAAAATACCCTGCACGAAAGGACACCTGACGGGTCTTTCTACTATTTGCCCCCGGAGTTTCCCTTACCGAAACTGATCGTGGAGGCATCGTACAGTCAGAGTCAAAAATCGCTCACGAAGCTTGCGGACGATTGAATTCTTGATTCTGATGATGCGATCAACTGCGTAGTTGGTTTCGACCTCGAGTATATACCACCTGCTCGAGCGCGGCACGGGAAGACCCCCAGTTCACAGGCTGTTTACACAGTCTGGAAACGGCGCATTGAAACTGTGGAAGGGGGTCCTTGAGTTGAACAGCTATCCAACTACAAAAAGCGCTTTTCGGTTAAAAATTGGCGATATTGTTCCGGGCTGTCTCGAAATTTCAATAGTCCACTTTTTACCGGGTGAATTGCTGAAAGAACTGTCCTCCGAGCAACCTCTTCCTTCCATCTCCATACCCCATGAGAAGCTCTTCAAATTCCTTGAAGAAGGCCTTAAGGTTCGTACGCAGGAGGTGAAGCTACGGGAGAATCTGAAGCGGAAAAGGCATGACGATTAGCCAATACGAGAGAAGAGGCGCCAAAGCACACCGCCAGAAGAGATGGATAGCAGTGATGAAGCTCTATACGCGAGCAAAGAGGAAACCGCTATAACGAAGTATGAGGAGTCCGATCCTCCTTGCACAAACTATAGCAAAAATCTCAAACGAGAGCATCTCAGCACCCGGAGAAAGGAATATACAGCCGAGGTCGAGAGCTCAGAGGAATAGCTTTAAAAATGGATCGGCAGGAGGCCCTCTAGGCCTAAGCTGGTTAATTTCCAGGACCTTAAGTTTGATGCTTGCCGTGACTCCGATTCATTTGTGCTTGGGGCAGCTTGTTCCCGATAGTAGGTTTGGAAAGCGAGGTACTGGGAAATATATACTTTAATTAGCAAGGGGAATCCAGACATTCTCAAGTTATGCACTATCCTCCAACCGAGTCAGATGGCGATCTCTTTTTACTTTGCATCTATGGTCTGTTCCTTAGCAGCGTTGTTGATAAGCCATTTTCTCCCAGAAACGCTTGTTATCTTGGAACGCTCTTTGCTATTTTGCTCTTTATGGGACATCCTCTTTTAGGACACTACGTCCTAGAACCGCGGTGCTGCTGGTACGTCGGATTCCAAGACTGATACCCTCCAAGTAGATAGTCTCCCAGGCTACAGTGTCCTGCGACACTACTTCCCTGGCGAGGGACCGTGGGTGTAATTGGAGCCAGCGCTAGTGTCATTGAAACGGTATATACTGTCATGCATGGAAATCGGCAACATAGTAAAAGAGATGAGGAGATGGCTGCTTTGAGAAGCCAGATAGGACAGCTAAATACGAATTCTATTGGCGTTCAAGATAATCAAGGTTCAGAGGAAGTCAATCGGTTGGAAACATCTCAAATGGGTTCCAACAACATTCAAAATAATTGTAACATACTATATAGAGGGCGTAGCCTGATTCAAACCTTTGGTTCGAGTCTATGCTGATCTTTTGGTCTCTGTGGCGGAGTGGTATCATAGGCTACATATCACTTCCAAACAACACTAACCTAATTCATCTAATTCAACCAACCTAAAAAATTGTTTGAATCTGATTGGTTTAGGCTTGGCGTTTGTTACAATAATCGAGAGAGACAGGAAATCAATCGATCGGAATTTCAAGTACTACAACGAGGGTATGATACCCAGCAAGTAAGCTTATTCAAATATATAACATAAAACTATAAGATTGCTAATATACATCCGGTGTTACAGCTACACAACATGGGCATTTCAAGCTCTGCCACAAGCGATCAAAACTCATTGAGTGATCAGCTTCGACACCGTGCTGGCCGAATTGAATTGTATTGGCAGTGCCATGAATACGGCGAAGGTCCTATGACGATCAATCCAATGCATGCCTGTTCACGCTGTGGACATGAAAGATGTCCTATCTGTGTAGTTGCTTCAGAACCTACATTTTTTCAATCAGCTCAATTTCACTAGTCTAATACCCAAACCCCCAATTAAAAGTGCTCGCACATTTAATCAGGTTACCTAGGCACATAACAGTACGTCTACGGACTTGAGACTACTTTCGTTTGACTACATCTCAAGTCTGGAAGTAATTATACCCTTTTGGTGCATCAAAAACGGCTCCGGGTTCTATAGCTACAATGGAAATTAACCTAAACAGATCTACATTAAAAATTCCATCCAGTGACTGGGGAGACCAAGGCCTGAAGCTTGATGAGGAGAAGATCGACGTACCATCGACTGGCACAGCTCACCATGTCAGCGTCATTTCGTGGCCCGGAGCATTTGAGATCCAGTCATCCCAGGTCTGCATCGTCACTCTTGCTGCATGAGCTTCGATGTGTATCACACTTACACTATGCGCCTTGTTCGTCAGCGGTGTTGCGATAACGGCGTCTTCTATGTCCTCTCCCCGGGTTTCCTGCATCATGATGAGTTCCGTGAGCGCCGCCATGAACGAGGTATTCCAGAAAACTTCGTGTCGGATATATTGCCGTAGCAGAGCGATGATCCGGCGTCTCAAATCCAGAGTCACCCCACTTACATTAGCTATAACAAATAGCGGCATTGTGGTTGGGAGGGCAGGTGTGAAGTCAGTCGTGCTGGTTGGCCTATCGCGTGGAGAGCTATCTTGAAGGAGCGACTCGACCATGTCCAGCGTATGATTGAAGTGTCTGGCGAGAGCCTCTTTTGGTCCAACCGTTGCAGAATCGCTGGGGTGAATTTGGAGCAGTGGATGATGGAGTTCCGGAAAACGGTTATCGCTAAGGGTTTGTCTAGGAGTAATGGGCAGCAAGTCGCGTAGTATAGGCATAGAGCATCGATTGCCTTTCTCTGCTGCTTATGTGCTGAGTGGCGAGGCGAAGGCCCGAAGCAGGAGCACTCTATGGCGGTGTCGGCGATGAACATATTAATGGCGTTGCTAAGTTCGCGGAAGGCCCGAGTAAAGGGTTTCTCTCGGTCGACAAGAGTAGCCAGAAGTTTTCGGTCACCTTCTAATGTCAAGCGGGCTACTTCCGCCGAGTTTTGCAGGGATTGTGCGACCATTTTGGTCAGCAACGACTCGAACGCTCGTCCGGCGCGAGCAAGGTTTTCGGGAGTAGCCCGGGAGGACATGTCTCTGCCGTGTTGACACAGTTCCGAAGAGTTCGTGTGACCAGGCGCACTGTAATATCTCCAAGCAGTGTTTACATCAACGTCGCGAAGTGATGTAGGGAGCTCGTTCGTGTTGTCACTTTGGAGCCCTTGTGAATGGATTTGAAGGTTTGCGACAATCGACATTAGGGATTCGTGGGGCACGGGTTGGGTTTCGCGCCAAAGGGTTGCTCTGTCCGCTGCTCGGAATCGATTCGTTGCCTCGATCTCCGTGATGAGACTTTTGGCGGCCTTCAAATGGACATCGGATTGTGAGTAAAGCCTCTGAATGCTGCATTGGTAGGCGAACAATACGCTGGCCGTCAAGGCCCGGATTTTCTGCTCTGGTAGGCTTCGCGAAGGCCGAACGTGGACAAGATGACTGATGGCTGCATTGGATTGCTGTATGACAAATGCTGTTGTTGGACTATCGCTTGCAGTACTGATCGGATTTGCGAGATAATTCTCGTGTACTTCTCCAATGCTTACCACCGCATGCCAAACGGCTAGATCCAAGTGACATATTCGCGGTATGTAAGTAAGCCAGAAGTCCGCATCAAAAACACCAGCAATTGATGGAGCTGTGATGTCAAGGAAGAAACGATAGCTTCGTAGTTCTTGGGTGTTATTCCTGGGTAGAGGTGCGGTCAAGTTCCGGAGAGGGTTCAGAGTGTGCTGCTTTGTCTGCAACCTTCTCATATGATTGCGAGAACCTGCAGCGCGTTCGGCGTTGTCTGCATATCCATCGCAATTGCGCCCTGTTGAGATACAGCGAGTGCACGAAGGTCTCTGCTCATCACATTTCACTCGGCGAATCCTGACTGGCAGATCAGTGTCCCATTGGGTGCAAGGAGTGCTATATCTGACGGCGTACTTGCATGTAATACATCCTAACCTTGTTCTGGTACGAAAGGCGCGCTGCCTTCGAGGAGTATCTTCTGCAGTTATATGGTTCCGTCCTGATGCTGCCGCATTCATACCGCGAATTCGCTTCCATAAGGCGCCGATACGTAACGACTCTGCTCAGAGACAAAGCTCTCAGAGCTAGATGGACGCAATGCAGTTGTCAGGTCCAAGCACTGCTTAACCTATCGATTGGATGACTGCAGGGGCTGAGCCCGTTTCTTTTGCAATCAACATTTGGCGGCGCATACGAAGACTCTGGGTCAAACATGAGCGTCGAGCTGACTCTTGACCTACGCCTACAGCTATTGTCGTCGAATCCATGTTAAAGGAGAAGAGGCTCACTAAGATTCGATAGGATTACACGACTGCGCCAATCAAATCGCTCGATCAAGCCTCCTGTGATCCCATTGGTCCATTAACCGGAGGCAAATGGAAATTTGCGCTCCTCTCCGTAAACTTTAACTACATGCAATCACCATTGTGAACCCTCGTGCGTCTGCAGCCTCAAGCTAGCCGAGCTTCTGAAGTCATAAAGTGGTCATTTCCAAGCCCCGTACATCCGAACAGAGCAATTAGAGCGCAGCAATCATGAAAGTCAACCAGACACCGCCGCAATGTTGGATCACAACCATCGTAAAATCTTCAGTTCCTGTGCCTTTCACTGGATCATTCAAATACCTTGAGGAATATATATATATCTCGACGCACCTGTACCATGAGTAGACTTCAAAGACATAATACAACGCACCATCATCTACTCCATCGTAACAATCACCATGAAGGCCACCATCTTTCTCTTGGCAATCGTATGGCTAAAAGTTACCATTGCTGCTGGGACAACCTCTACAGAGAATTGCCCCATCCTTGGACCTGTTTTGCCCCCAGCTACACCCCTTGGGGACTTTGCGGCGGTTCGGAATGCTGCACAGGAGCTTGGGCCGGCATTAGAGGCTGCGCTTGCAGATTCGCCGCAGAATGGGACTATCTCATTCTCTATCAATGTGTTCTCCGGCTTCGACAATCAATCCATCTTCAGCTACCATCACAAAGCCTTGTATCCAAACATATCAGCAACAAGTGGAAGCATCAACCACGATACAACATACCGTATCGGCAGTACGACTAAGCTGCTCACAGCATATTCATTCCTGGTAACGAAGGGTTATGCAGCTTTGCAAGACCCAATCACGAAATATGTACCAGAGCTCGCTAATGTCAATGCTTCAGTAACTCTTGGTGTGGATCAGGTTCAGTGGTCCGACGTCACCGTCGAGGCACTGCTAAGCCAATTGAGCGGAATACCAAGAGACTTTGGTGCCCAAGATTTCGCAACTTCCTCAATCCCGGGTCTGCCTACATTAAACAAGACACTTCTGCCAAGATGCGAGCTTGCGCTTGGGAAGCCTTGCTCCAGAGTAGGTGAGGTGTTTAACATTAAACGATAAATTATGCTAGCTAACTGACACCCATCCCAGAGTTCCTACAAGGCATAAGCGCTGTGCAACCAGTCATGCCGCCTTTTCGGACCTCCATTTATTCCAATGCCGCATTCCAAATTATAGGCTATGCCCTCGAGACGATCACCGGTTTGAGCACAGAAGAAGTTCTGATTGATGTCATTTCAAAGCCACTGGAACTGAAGTTCACATCGTATTCGCCGCCAAAGAACAACAAAAATTCCGTCCTCGTCCCGGCAAGTTACGCTGGAGGTTTCGATTATTGGAACCTCGATCTTGTTGGCGGCAGTCGAGAAGGCGGTGCTTACAGCTCGGCCTCAGATCTGACAAATATCGGCCAATCGATACTGCGATCAACACTCCTTCCGCCGGTCGTTACGCGCAAGTGGATGAAGCCACATGGTCTACTGTCTAACCTGTACGCAGCTTCTGGATTACCATGGGAGATCCAGCGAATGGGTGTACCCGTCTCAAACAGTTCGACGCAGACTAGAATTCTAGATCTCTACACTAAGTATGGAGATCTTGACGCCTACAGCGCTGGACTTGTCCTTGGCGCGGATCACAACGCTGGATTCGCCATTCTTGGCGCTGGCCCAGCGGCTGTGAATGTCGTCACCGCACTGTCAGATGTTATAGCGGAGACAATGATTCCAGCTTTCGAGCAAGCAGCAAGAGAGAACGCTCAATCAAACTACGCGGGCACTTTCGAAGTAGTGGGAAACAGCTCATCTAACATCACCTTGGTTGTTGATGATCGTCCAGGCCTTGGAGTGGAAAGCTGGTACAGCGACGGAATAGACGCGATTGCCATACACAAACAACTGAATGATATCATGGATCCAAATCAAATCGTTACTGCTCGACTGTATCCAACTGGCTTCTCGACGTCAACGCAAGTGGGCTTTCGTGCGGTTTTCGAGGTATTCCCAAAGCCTGCGTTCCGAGGCATCATCGCCAGCAACTGCCAGACATGGTTGACGGTCGATGAGGCGGGGTATTATGGCTCAGTGTCACTAGACGACTTTGTCATTGACATCGACAGGAATGGAAAAGCGGTATCTGTTGAACCAAGGGCTTTTCGGCAGAAGCTTCGAAGACATGGTTGAAGAAATGTCCAGTGGTCACCCTTGTTGAGTACCTAAAAACCCATATGCCGAAGTTCAGGCATCTTAGAATAGTTTGCGGAAACACACAATCAGCATAGACCATACAAACACGAAAACTCGTTATTTGGTATCTATCTTTAAATTTTGAACATGGGCTGTCCCCTAAAAGGTAGAGACTGAAGGACTTGAATACTTGTGTGTTTCCACGAATAGGTATTCTAAGATGCCTCAGTCCTTGAGATAGGTAGGTCCCTTCCACTAGTCGCACGCCACTGGCCCGACGCTAAACCCGCGAAGGCATTTTCCAAATCTAGGTATTTTTGCCGATGATTCTGCCTTGATGACACACTCGTCTGCCGCGTTACCTTACCATCCATTTCGTATGGGCGATCGAATCAACCCTCTTGAACAACCTTTGAAATTGAGCTTCATATCGCATAGACCATTCTTGGGAGTGCAGCGATGTCTCCCACATTTCACATTCGCCCAGCGAGCTTAGCAGCTGGAGATGATGAACGGGTTCTGGCATTCTTTGACAATCAACTGCAATGGCTCGAAACGGTTGGAAGTGGTGCTCAATGGGGATCGACTCCTCGAGGTAATGATGAGGCGTTCCAGAAGAAGTACCGAAGCAAAATTCAACGGAGCGAAGCTTGTATTGGCAAACCTTATAGTTCCGATTGGACTCGAGCATACGTATTAGAAGCAGAAGTTGACGCAGACTCGCTCAGCGCCGAGCTAAGGCAACTGGCAGAGCCTCCTGAAGAAAATGGACGAGCAAGGGTACCAGTTGCGGCAATGTTACTGGATTCTAAATCAGCCGACTACATTCGCTCAGTACTACCGGAGGAAGATGATGATGATCCGTTCATTTTCCTAGCCTATCTTCTGTCGGATCGAAGGACCAGTGCCATTAACAAAGGCGCGGGTGCAGTTTTGATCAACCATGCCAAAGACGAGGCTAGACAACTAGGAATTCGAAGAATTACCGGTGATTGTTGGGCTGGCAATGATCGGAAGCTCGTTCGGTGAGTTCATAGTTCTATTTCAGACTTGTTGTTAAGGGATTAATGTATGTTGAAGGTATTACGAAAGCCAAGGCTTCAAATCAATAGGGGACTTTGGCACTGAAGAACCAGATAAATGGCCCGGTACCGTATTCGAGATGAGGCTGTAGATGAACGGATATCTCGTCCAGATCCTTCGCATTTGTCTTGGAAGTGCAGCGAAAGACATAGCCAAGACTTTTCTCGTCCGCGACTGACACTATTTCACTGCTCGACCTTAGAACACTCATGACTTTTAACCCCTCTCCGTCGTTCAGTGATATAGTCTTGAGAAGAAATTCCATTAATTTACCCACAGCCACATTACTGACAGCCAGGATACCGTTCCTTCGGCAGAAAATCGGTTAGTGAATGTTACCCCACGTTCCCCGCTGTGTTTGGCCAACGACAACGAAGCTCGGTGGCTTTCCTGCTTAAATCCGACACAGTACGGCCTGCTGCTTGATGACTGAATATAAGATTTTCATTGCATCACGTTCTCCGCATCTATTTCGAATTCCGTCATCGCCCTTTTTTCCTCTTCTAACCCTGACCTGTATTATACAAGGTAACTGTTGGGAATTGCTCGATAGGCAATAGACATGGCTATCAATGGAGTGAATGGCGCGAGTCACGAGACGCCATTTAAAGTAAGACTACATCCTAGAGCTTGGTCTATACATACTACTTTGAACCAATTAGTAATTTAATTTCTTAGCTTCAAGATCCATCTCTTTTCCATCAACAGTCCTACGTAGATGGGCAGTGGATTGAGTCTAAATCCGGCAAACGATTTGATATCGTCGGTATTCTAGCTCACCTTCATGCTTTCCATTCCATATCAATTTCAACTCTAGTGCTAATCAAACATCGGCCAAGACCCCGGTAGCGGCAAAGTATTTGCATCTTGCCCGACCAACGATGTTGACGATGTGGAACCTGCTCTCCAGAGTTCATACAATGCCTTCCAAATCTACAAGAAATGGACTCCGAGACAGCGAGCGCAGACGATCATGAAATGGCACGAGCTTTGCGTCGCTGCAAAGGAAGATATCGGTTTGTCCCCATCTCCACCTTCCCTCCAGTATCCAACTCCCTCTCCCTCCATAACCTCCTCACCCCCTTCCCCATCCCCATTGACCCCTCCCCC
>JAGFVP010000292.1:0-36014 GCA_021031095.1 Bathelium albidoporum | reverse complement strand
GGGGAAGGGAAAGGGCGGGAGGAGAGAGGGCGTGAAGGAGGTGGTGGATGGGTTGAGGGCATATACGGAGAGGCATTTGGAGCGGGTGGAGAGGATGAGGGAGGAGGGGTTCTTGGTGGGGTATACGTTGCAGCAGATGGACGAGGGAATGGGGGTGGATGGGCTGGATGGACTGAAGGGTTTGACTGGTAGCGAGAAGGTGGAGCGGTTGGTCAATGGTAGGAGTAAAGATGTTGAGATGGTTGATTGAAAAAAATGGATGGTGGAACTGTTAATGATTCTCTGTATGGAGAAGTGCTGGGTATAACTAATGGAAAAGTGTACAAAGCATAACATTTAGCTGCCCGCGTGCTATCGGTACCGCTGTGCTCCATTGCTGCGCTGATAAGCACCTAAGGGGATGGCTGCCCAGAGATGGTCTCTTGGAGCCTTGTGTACACCCGATTCAGTTTCGACTCGTCCAATGGCACCTCCACCGGCACTTTTTGCATGGCAGTTTTACACACAGCAGCAGCAGATATATATCCGATCAAAGCCAAGGCCGAATCCGTTTTCCCTGGTCTGATGTTGACGGAAGCGAACATGGTTGGATCAGGGCGCAAACTTGAACAAAAGAGATACTCCTGTTCTGCATTTCCTGCCGCGGAATGCTCTGCTTCCTTTGGTCGGTGCACGTGGCGATGATGGACGGCTCCTGCCTGGCCCTCGCGTGAAGTCGTTGTTGCTTCTCCAGGGACGTCGTATGCACGCAGGAAGCCCTCTTGCCCTTTGTTGTGCATTTCTTCGAGCTTGAGGTCTGGGGAGTGCCACCAAACGTGCGTGCCAGCCCTCTCCCTGTGCTTCTCTTGATGCTTGAAGTCCCAAGGATCCGTGGAAGCCGTGCCAGAGGAAAAGAAGAACCAATCATTATTGTTGTACGGTGGAACTTCGTGGTGCATCCAAGACTCCCTCCTATAAGAAGCATCGCTATCCTTTCGCGCATCGCTGACTTCATCCGCGGATGCACGATGCCTGCTGACGTCCTCCCTCAGATGTTTTAGGTCCTGTGCCGGGATGAAAGCTCGCATGCGGCGCCGCAATTCTGACATTCGCCGCTCATTAACAGTCGAACCACTGTTGTAGATACCTGTAGGAAAAGAACGAGCCATTTGATTAGTTGTCCGCATTACCGCGTTCTGGGCTCGTATGATGGTTCGCTGTCGATAAATGTACCTCAGGAGTACAACAAATATGCAAGCAATAAGTACCGTGCCAAAGATAACCCACTTGACATTAACTTCTACGGATGATTTTTTTCGAACGTCAGACACGTTGCCTGCATCCGGTGATTTCGACGAAGGGATAAGTTTTTTAACCAGACGGTTGTAAATAATACTCATGGGCACGTAGGGAGGCGTTGGAAGACTTTGACCTTTCACATTGCTGCAAATAGCCTTGGAGTACTGGTTGGAAAGTCAGTAGATGACGTGACAACCACCATTGCTGTCTTGTAGTCGTATTAAAGCATAGGTACTATGAAAGTAAAGTTCCCCCTACGGTCACCACAAAAGTTTAAAAAAATAATCACGAAAGACATGCTCATGGGTAATCAACCAAGGCAATCTACGAAAGCAGCTGATGGGAATACACACCTCGTCTCCCTGACACCATTGAAAGAAAGCCGCCAGATTGTTCCATCTTTGGCTCACATCCGCTCGATGGGAGTACACCAAGGTCACAATCGTGATGACACAGACACATATTGCAATGATGTTGGCCAGCCACATAGAGGACCACGGCGCGAACAAAGGTCTGGTCCATGGCCGATACGGTTCCTCGACAATGTCGTCTTCCTGTCCTTCACTATGAGGTACATGCTCTGATGTTGCTTGCGATAATGGCTCCTCGGACCTCTCAAGCGTATCTGAGTGCAGAGAATGGGTATTGCTGGAGAGAAGGCGTGGCTGGGGCGATGCGGTCCTGCTCTCGGTACCTATAGTCGTTGCAGGAGTAGACGGTGTCGAAGCATTGGCAGATGTCGCTGACGGACTGCTTCGCTGCTGACTCTGCGACTCAGATGAATTGGGTCGAGAAACGTCATCTCTGTCTGTGATTTCGGCTTGTTGTCCAGTTGAAGTTGTGACTGCTATTGTGGGTGGAGTACGGGAGATGCTATTCAAGGGGATACCTTCTGTTAATGCGGGTACTGAGGGCATGATGACAGTGAAAGACGCTTTTCTTGCAGAACCATAGGCATCGAAGAAAACAGTGGCAGACGTCTTGAGACATATGAGATTGGATGGCATTAAACCGGACGTCTTTTGTCTTACATAGTGCGGCCATCAAATTTCAACCGCATAAGGATGCGTCCTGCATGTTGGGACGGCTCAACACTTGATCGAAGCCAGTATTGGACAGATCAGATTACGTTTCTTACGCCACTATTGCAGCGGATCTAGATGCAATTGTCCGATTGCATCATTGGCGGCTGCTGCCTGAATACGCAGGCTTGGAGGAGAGCAAGGGAGCAACATGAGTGGAGGGACATGCAGCGACAAGCCGTCGCCAAGAAACCCCCGCTAGAATACTGTCCACATGCATGGAAATACCAGACGCCACGCAAGTAACAGGTTTTGGCAGCAGCACAGCCTACGGCAACGGAATTCTCAGCTGAAAACTCGCTATTACTCGAAACCTGCGAAGAGGCTTCTTGAGCTACAAACTCTCAAGCAATGTGCGAGTATTTGGGAGCATCAAGATTGAGTCTGCAGGAAGTAATTAGGGCAGAAGAAAGGGCATCAGATATTAAGGTACGGATCAGAGCTTATGATACAACACTACATTCGGAGGCCCGTAACACCCATGGTGCCCCAAGTCCTTCGCAAGCGGAACTCATCTACCAGAATCAAGCTCTCGTAAACTAACCCGACCACTGTGTTCATAAACTTGGCCACCCAGATGGCTGATCCCTGGCAGGAGACAAGGCGTCGCTGCGTGGCAATCCCTTTTCTCCCCATGAACAAGTGCTGATATCATGCCCGCTTGGACAAAGTGGAATCTCCAGCAGCAACCCCAGCGTCTCACGCAAGATCAAGAAACCCCATCGAAGAGACTGACCCATTGATCTCGCTGTCGAGATTTAGATACTCTCTTGCAGCCTCTTTCCCTCCCCTCTCCAGCAGGTAGATTTGATAGTGGTGGGCAAGATCTTTCTTCACCTGTGTCGGGAGACGACTCTTGTCGTGAATGGCGTTGTGGAGTTCTTTGATTCGACTCTGTTGCGTAGGCTCGGTTGAAGCGCTCGTTGGCTGCTGCAACTCAAAGAAGAGCCACTCTTGCCAGAAAGGTTTGCTATCAAGGTACCACTCGTAATTCTTCTGGAACACCTGCCTTGCTTCCTCCGGAGAGCCTTTCACTCTCCACAGTAACTTTGCCCACGTAGCCACCAAGGCCGATTTTGTGTATATATCGCACGCATCTGAATCGATCTGAGTCTTCAATACCTTGATAGCGGCGTCTAGACCGCCAAGGCGACGCTGTAGATTTGCCCAACTGATGATGGTTTCGATGTGGCCAGGGATATTCATCAAGATCGCTTCGTAGATTGCCTCGGAGACATCGGGTCTTCCAGACATTTCCTCAAATAGTGCATAGTGAATGCGAATGACTGGACTGGAGATTGGCAGGTAGATGCAACTGGCTCGTTGGTATATATTGCGTACTTCTTCTTGTTTGTTATCTTTAGAGAGCATCCAACGGGCGAAGCGTACCCAGAACTCGTCATAGTAGGCCGCTGCGACTAAGCATCGTTCAAATAGAAATGCAGTACGCTGATAATTGCCCTCGGATTCTTCGAAGTCAAGATACTTTCTCCAGTTGGCTAGCTGAGCTTCGTCAAGTTCGGTAACGTGGAAATACGGTCGCTTGATCTCTTGCTCATACGTCCATCGCTTGGTAGTCTCGGTTTGGGTACGATGGAATATTTCCAGATGGAAGCTGTCAATCCGCGCCCGAAGCTCGCGCTCAATCTCAAGCTCGGTCCGCGGCTTTTGCATACCTTCCATCTCGATCTCGGCCCGGAACTGAGCCAACGTGTCCGATGGTACCAGTTCCTGAACAGGCCTCGATTGGGCAAGTTGGCGATACCGTTCAAAATAGCGCGCGTATTGATGCATAGGAATATGAATGACTCGACCAAGGATCGCAAAGATCCTGTCCAATGCCTCGAGACGTTCCTCAAATTCGAGGTACTTGTCCCAGAAGGGATGAGCAAGGAAGTCAAGGCCAACGCAGTTAGCACCACGTTCGAACAGCCTGCAATGGATCGGTCAGCCACAGAAGGTCTAAAGAGGGGAAGAGGATAGAAAGGGTATTCAAGGGGTGCGGACACAATACATATAGCCTCTGCTAAGCCGCGAGAAGTCTCAGCTTGCAAGATTTGAACCAAAAAGAGTTGAAAGGGTGACGCCGAGGTGTGAGTTTGCGCCCAGCATTGGCGCAACGTAGTGTGCAGGAACTCATCTGAGTGATAAATGTGAGAAGCAAGCCAGAGGGGGAGCGCGCAATTGTGATCTTCTCACCCATGACCGAAACCCGTCAAAAGATCTTGAGATGCCCGCTACTTTCGGGTTGTCGCCGTTTGTTCTTGCTAATGTTCGGACTGGTCATGAGGTATAAGAGGGGAATACCATATACTTACTCTCGAATCAGGTCATTGTCGTGGCAGGTGTCGACTTTGAAGGAGCAAAAGTTGGTCCAAAGGTCAACTGAATTACTGATACTTGCGACGCCTCGCTCGTATACCATTTCGGCTGCTTCAGTGCCCGCGATCGAGAATTCGAGATCTGCATATTTTTTCCAGTACCCGAAGAAAAGTGGAAATTTGGCGAGGAATCGATCGTACACGGCGCGCGTTGAAGAGATTGCTTGAGGACTCGAATTACGGTTCAGGCCACCTTCTTGAGTCTCGGCTGCTCTGACAAGTTTTTCCCACGCCTCGAACTCATCGGGATTTTCCACCTGCGATCGCACCAGTCAGTAAGAAAATCGACAGGTAGGCGAAGAGCAGGCTGGTGCAGAACGAACCACTTCAGCATGGAGCTTCTTAAGCTCCGCATTTTCTTCATCCGCACCACCGAAGCTTACATCTGTCGCCATGCTGTTTCATGGACAGACTGAAGTGTGATGTCTTATCCGATCAATGCCAATAGAGTTGTTGGTATACTGGTGTGCTGTGACGCGTCTGAAGCAGCAGTGCGATCAATTCGCTGGCAAGGCTGTCGAGGTGGGTAAGCTGCAAAACCGTTGCTCAGAAAGAAGGTTGGGGCGGGCGTGCGGCAATGACGATCATCTGTGGCCGACAATGACCCGCAGCGCTAACCAAACTAGACTTAGCACTGTGAGGGCCCCAAGGGCGTCTTACAGAAAGTTTTCGTAAACAAGCCCTTCTACCCTGGCCCTGTCATCGTCTTTCAGCAGCATATGTTATTCTATCATTTTCAGGGAGTCGGCCGACCAACCAAGCTACCCGATCAAGATGGCCGACCGAGTTGACTCGGGTCAACTCGGTCGGTCAGAGCCCCCAAAGATGGCTGGTAAACATTAAGCTTAGGATCTGTTCGCCAGAAGTTTTCGCGAAGAGGCCATATGTAACGAACGTGGATGAGATTAGTCTGATGGCTTTCCGAAGATCAGAGGCAGCACTTTCCGAAGCAGCGGAAATGGAACAGCTATTGTGCAGAGATCAGCCAGGTTCTCCTCCGAAGATACGTGCAGTACCGAGAAGTCGCCGTCACGAATCCGTTGGTGTATGGCGATATGCTTCGATCATGCGTTGATTCGATGGTCGAAGGCGAGATGAATTTGCCATAGTTCCGTACATATTCGCGCCCTCATTACCTCTGTAACGTACCTATGGCTTCTTAAACTTCACAATCAATGAGATTCAGTTCATACTTAATAAAGCATACTACATCAAAAGCACTCCTTCGCAGGATATTACTGCAGCTGAAAGGCCCATTGATTCCAAAAACTTCGCCACTCGAAGAATCTCCACTTGAGCTACATGCCTGCCATTCGCTTGCTCTCTGGTGCCAAGTTCTTAGTCGTTTGTTATCCCACCTGCTGTAGCTGTCTCGGCAGGCAAGGTGTAGATTAATTCGATTGTGCCATTGCCAATGAAGCCTCACAGAATGCGGAGCGTATTTACAGAAGTCAAATAGAAAAAAAGTAATGTGCACCTATTCGGGGGCTTTAGTGTAGCCTTTCGGGTCTATTCCTTTTAGAGCAGAAAGGTTCGCATTAGATAGATCTGAATACCCGGAATTAGGCCAGAGAAGATCTACAATAGAAGCAAAGGTATTGAATGAATGTATCAACCTTTTGCCGATCCTGTAGTGCTTGTAAAACTTATTCAATTATTAAGGCATTACAGCTTATGGATGTATCTAACTTCATAGAAAGGAAGCAAGCTCCCTATCGTGCGCTTATTGCAGTCCTCGAGGGACAGTACCTACCTAATCTTTGGTAGGTAAGAATAACTGAGATTAGCGTGGGATAGGATAAATGTCAGCGCAGTCCGCGTTGAGCGCTCCACCGGATTCTCCGTCTTTGACATCACAATCAATATTACTATAAAACTTGCCGAGCAGATGATTCTCGGATAAATTGGAGGCGGTCCTCGATCTCGCTTTGGCCCTATCTCAAGCATGGAGAATGCTAACTAATCTCTAACGGGAATCACCTTACAACGACAGGGCGGAAACACGCCCTATGGGCGCCTGAATGTGTGAAATGCCAACGGAACGAGCTGTATAAATAGCACCGACTAAATGCATCACACGCAAAACCCAGCATAAAAGGAGCCGATAGTCCCTTGCCTTGATAAGTCTCCTGTCAAGCACAGAATTAGCTGAAGTTCATGCTCAATCAAGTGTTTTTGGTTTTTTGCACATTCAGCCTGCCTGTTGGAACAGCAGACGCCAATACCGAAGAGAGGCATTTAGCGAAGACACATCGACTAAATGGATACGCCCATTTTCACGCCTCGACTTAAACTAACGCTTATCACAAAAGCGGAAAGAAATAGCCCCGAGTTCGACTGGTTGCATGAAATACGCAGCGATGAAAAGGCTACATGGTGGAGGTAAGATAAGCTGCTTATGTCTTCATGAACCTCCCACGCTAGGTGGAGCCCCTGGTTGACGATGCAAAGCATCTACGGCCAATCAAAATCCATTGAAGACACCGAAAAAATCACGGAAAAATACCTGCCCACCAACGAAGGCGAAGAGAAGACATACAGAGTTGTCTACGCGGTCCACCAGTTCCTCGGGAATCACGCAAGCGACGCTATCAAAGGCTCGCGGGAGCCGCTGGAGCAAGAAAGTCAGCCAACGGAATTTATCGGCCTTGTAAATCTGGCGTCCCTGACACCGGCCAGCCTTGCTCTCCCAGAACACTTCACCATTCCTGCTACGGCCGCAGCCGCTACACTGACTATTGAACTCGCGTATTCGTTCTTACCCAAAGCATGGGGTAAGGGGTACGCAACTGAGTCTGTTGGCGCAGTACTGGAATCCTGCAAGAAGGCGCAAGCTTTTTGGGCTCCCTACTCGAAGGTCTATGTCAGAGTCATTGT
Source organism: Bathelium albidoporum (assembly GCA_021031095.1). NCBI lineage: Eukaryota > Fungi > Ascomycota > Dothideomycetes > Trypetheliales > Trypetheliaceae > Bathelium > Bathelium albidoporum. The sequence continues at coordinate 28,396 of JAGFVP010000292.1, read as the reverse complement.
GAATGCAGGTAATCTGCCGAGTCAGCGAGTAATGGAGAAGACCGGTATGATGAGGCGTGGTGTCTATGAACTGACTACAGAGCCTATATGGCTCTCTGGGAAATGGCAGAGGGATCATAGTCTTCATATCTTTGGTATGCATCTGTTGGTGTGACGAAATTGTTGGACAAGACTGGCCACCTGGGTGTGATATATCCTCGCTATTGAGGGCCATGATTTCTGTCAAGAAAAGATTATTGCGAGTCTCTATCAGCTTCTTCTACCCTTTTTGGCCCAACATATCCAGGAGAATGGTGTAGAAGACACTTATTCTCTGCACTCTCAAGCCGACCTTAGCAGTCTCTCCTTTATGTGCGACTTCATGCGTTCAGAGGTCTATTAATATCCAAAGGATCTGGACTTGTAAAGCAAGCTTACTATATGCTCGTGGTCACCCTGTCTTGCCCACCAGAGCGGGCTCCTTCCTTGTAGGTCAACCAAAGTGTCGTCTGCGCGAGCCTTGACCAATAAAGCCTGCACAGTTGACAGATGTCCATTGCCCGCGGCCCAGGATAATGGCGTGCGGCCTTCATCGTCTTGAGTATTGACCGGAATGTTGCGCTCGATAAGCGCCGTCAAAGTATCGACGTGTCCATGCCACGCAGCCCGTGACAATGGCGTGTGCCCGCAAATATCCCTTTGCTTGGCGTTGCATCCATGGTCGATTAATAGGCCAACGGTGGCTTCATGACCTGCGGCAGCTGCTCGCGCAATCGCTGTCTGGCCGTATTTGTCCTGCAAATTCATCTTTGCACCTTGGTCCAGAAGGAACTGGACTGTGTTGGTCATGCCGTTGTGTGCGGCGCAGGAAAGAGGCGTATAGTCCTCATGGTCAAAGGCTACAAAAAGAGGTCATTAGTAAGATCAAACCTACGATATCACATGCCACATGAAATACTCTTACCGTCGATATCGGCACCATGAGCGTGCAAAAGCTGTACGACAGCGAGATGGCCATTCTGCGCGGCATAATACAGAGGCGTACATTGGTTATCGCTTCGAGAGTCGACTGTAGCACCTTTTCGCAAAAGAACGCTGCACACGTGTGTATGTCCTCTTGTGGCGGCATGACAGAGGGGAGTTTTTCCCCTGCCGTCTGTCTGATCAACATCAATTCCGTGGGCGCAGAGAAATCTTGCAACGTCGACACGATCATTCAGTGCAGCAAGTGCCAGGGGACTGCGTCCTAAGTCATCCTTCACATAGCAGAACTCTCTGTCGATCTCAGAAAGCATGGAGAAAAGGCACACGTGTCCATACACAGCAGCCAGGTGCACGGGCTGCTGACCCGAAGCATTCTTAACATTCCAGTCCCAACTTGTCGAGTCTACTGCCCTGCCAAGAACTTCTACCATACCGAATGCTGCCACTAAGAGTTGTGGCGCCGGAAGTCGAGCGTAGACCGACTCCAGTTTGCTTGCGAGAGGACTGGTAGCATCCAATTGCTTATTGTACGTGTGAATTAGCTCCACCCATTTCTCAAAGGGGCTCTGCATATCTTGTTTAGGCTTCATGAAGAAAGCCATCATTAGATCGTTCATATGCTCTTGCCTGTAGTTGCGATTGATCCGCTCGTAGTGAGCAGGCCAAAATAGCATAGCATATCTTATGAGAATCCGAGAGTCAGCATGCCGCCTTTGGGCTGACGAATTATTGCCCAGCTGCTGCACAACCAATTCCAGACAGTACTTCGCGGCATGAGCATGTATTTCGTCATTGTTGTACTCACGGTGAGATTCGAAGAACTCTCGTACTGACAGATGAGCAAATCCAAAAGCATCGCCAATTTCATCATACACGACAAGATTGCAGCAGACGTCCAAGATCTGATCAGTACTTGCCGACATTTTGAGATGCGCCGACGTGGCAATTTTTAACTGTGCAGACGACAAGGGTTGTTGCGCGCAGAGCAGCCAGTTAATGACATTCTGGGCAAGCATACGGGAATAATCAGCGCTCGCAGCAACTTGATTATATGTAATTGTGTACAGTTCAGCCAAGGTTTGTGGGAGACGCACTAGGGCATTTTCGATGTCTTCTGTCGTCTTCATCCGCGCAGGGTCGCACAATTGCTGCAGTTGTAGGCTTACCCAGCGGAACCTTTGCATGGTTAGCCGTATCATGTAGGAGATATGAAGAAGACGTACATTCCCTGAGCACCGTCCACTAACTTCTGAATGATGCGTCGCTGGAGATCCTCAGGGACTTGACCATGGAGTAAGGTCCGATTTTGTATGGCTAACTGAAGTTCATGTGAAACAAAATATCTAATGTCTGCATAGTTGTCGCTCGCAGCGATGCGAATGTTGGGCAACTTGCTAAACTCCTGCATAATATCACCATCATCTCGGCTCGTGACACAAATTTTCACAACACTGTTCGATTCTTCTCGTAGGTTAGTCAGAAAGCGAAACAGCTCGTGCCGCCTTCTTGAATCACATTCATCAAGCGCGTCAATGAAGATAATCGCTGGATTCCTGTCAAGGAGTTTGAGCAGAAGCCAAGAGACATCCGAGATCCAAAGTCTCGTCGGATCCAGGCCGTCTTCATCCGCCTCTTCACATCGTTTGAGGTATTCCTCGGCAATAAACTCAGGGGTAGGCTTGTCCATAGAACCGCTAGCCAATTGCTTCAGTAGAGCATTGGCTATCTCTCCTGGATCGGCCCTCTCGGGCTCGGCAGGATTCCGCACGCAGTAAAAGTACGCAATAGGTATAGGATATGAGACGCCTTGAGACTGATCAACAACATGTTGAACGGCTATTGAAGTTAGCTTGGTTTTTCCCGAGCCTGGTATGCCATGGATCCAAAGCAAGGATGATGAGCTTGATCGTAACCAGTTGCGGAAATTGACATTCTCCAACAGCCATTGTCCCGAATCTGGAAGGACGTCTTTCCGTACAGCTCGATGATGTTGGCGGTAGGGTATTTTCGATAGCCACTGCAAAAGCCTTCGTCGACGATCTTTCGACAGGTCGTCACGTAGATCCTGAATTTGTTCCGAGATAAGCAAAAAAGGCTGCTGTAATCCTTTCAATAAATCTTCCATTCGTTGTGTGGTGTCATCAATCTGCATTTGACTTTCCCGACGTATCAGCGTAGACAATTGTGTGACCTGACCTTCGCGTTCGTCAATCAGTTCCAAAAGTCGATCTGGATCTGTTGGGGATTGCTGGGCGATGCTCTTAACCACTCGCTTAAATGTATCTTGTGTGTAATAATTTTCGGCTTTCAGGAGGTAATGTAGAATTGCTTCGTAAAGTCTCACTAATGCAGTCTCAAGATTCTTTTTGGCTTTATAGTTTCCTTGCAAATAGATGCATTCAAACGTGGCATAATATGTGATTAATCCAGATATCCGTTCGAGGCCCTCGATCATTGCTCCGAAAGTCTCGATGTCGTTGACGGTGATCTATACCAACTTCAGCCACCCGATCAGTGTTGTAGAAAGGCTTGAGTGAAGCTGGTGAACGGACTTGAAGTAGCAAGCGAACGCACGCCCAAGGAAGAGCCGCGTGACCCGGATCGTACTGGACAGCCTGATCACCAATCTTTTTGAACTTGTCTATCCATAGTGCAATTTTTGCAAGTAGATCGCGCACGATCACCTGTTCACCCTTGCGATTCTTGAATTTCCATCGCTTACCCAGGCACTCCTCTTGTCGCTTCTTGGTCACGTCGTGCAGCCCCTGAATGAGCTCAAGTTTGTCGAGATTCTTAAGGTGGAGGCGATCATCATCGTCGACCAACAAGTTGCGGGCTTTGTCCCATAGGTTGTCCGCCGCACTGCTGGGGACGAATTAGCGGGCATTCTATTACTAGCATCGACAAAAACGCACCCGCCCTCACTGCTCATCGCTCTTGCTATGGAGCCACTCGGTCGCAAAATTAATTTGCACGTAGATACAAGGAGGACATCCGCACGGGGTATTCCACCTCTTTTTCAAGCCGCGCGGGGGCTTGCTCTGTAACACCATCAATTGGAAGACAAGCCTCAGCAATTCCTATCGACTGAACAGGGCGAATGCAATTACGTGGTAGGTGAATTTGAGAGAAAAAGGCTGTCAGTAGGAGCTGCCGAAAGCGTAAGGTCGGCGCGTAAGTTGGCGAAGCCACTTTATCACATAGCAAGCTGAATCGGCGACGCCATGCGGTACTCAATTGGCTACACAGACGCAGGGACAATTGCATGCACATCGCTGCAGCCTGGTTGCTTTAGTACCTCACTGTGATGGTTCCTTCAGATTTCATGCCAGCTTGGAGGTACGGCGCGGCAAATCGAGTCCACAAACGTGGCGCTGTCATTTCTGAGACGAGACATGAGTTGACTCCGCACCCGCTCAGCAGTAGTAAGAACCGCCAAGACTGTTGCGAGTTGAAGAGGCCAAACGATACGAACGATGGTCCAGCCGGTGAGACAACAATGCAGATGGTGTCCGGAGGAAAGTTCTCTCGAGTTTCGAAGCCTCTTTCGAATGTACGGTCATGAACGACAACCTAGAAGTGGACGCTCAGTGCCCCCAGCGCTCACCACCCGCTATACCATAACAAGTAAGGACGCCAAAGGTACAACGTAGTAAAAAACATAGATCTTTGCTGCAAATCCATGTTACAGATTTCTCTCAGCTAAGAGACGTCTTTAGACTGTGGCGCTGCTCTGGGGGGTTTTCATATGACATATATTCTCACAAGATCAATTCGCGCTCATTAGGCTTCCGTCGGTGGTTCTCTCAGAGTCCAGTAACCCCAATAGCTAAGGTATCGCAAGTACCCTAGCTTTATCAAATCCCACAGCCCTTTCGGAGGTGTTTAGATTCAGTTATTACATGAATTATTCCATACCTACCTATGAGACACCTTGGAAGGGAGGGAGTAAATTCCTTATCGTGTGCTCCTTATCGCCGGGGTGCGGAGAGCTCCGAATCCCGGACAAAGTACATGCTAATACTTCAGACATAAATAGACCCTCGAGTCACTCCGTCGAGAAACTCATCCCAAGACTTCTCACAAGACACGATCAGCATTATCAACACTATCCTCACTTCAAATCAGACCTTCTGGTTCAAAACTCATCACGATGGTCGGCATCGTCTCTTCCGCTACAGTGCAACCTGCTCGCAGTGAAAACTTTCAAGGGAACTTTGGCGCTGTGATCAGCGGCATCGACGTAGAAAATTTGACCGGTAAGCTCCTCAAACGGCGTCAGAATTAGAATGAAGTATCTGTAGATTTGGGAGCACTCCGAGGATCGGTAACCTCCTAGGTAAGGTAAAGGAATACAGCTGATATGATCTCAACAACAGACTAACGGTGACCAGATGCTGATTTCAACCTCATCTATGATACCCTCTATCGTCGGAGTGTTGTTGTGATCAAGGACTGTACGAAGATATCGCCCGAGGCACAGTACGAGCTCACTCGCCGATTCGACCCAACATCTACCAGCTACGGTCACGGCAAGACCCTCGACGCCAAACGCAGCATCCTCCATCCTGATCTAAAGACCATTCCACACCAGCCACAGGTGCATGTTATCGGCAATGGTTTCATCGAGAATTATGAGGGCCTTGAAAACGTAACGCTTCGTCACCCTCATCATAAGACCTTTCATCGTGACGCTATTCCTGAGGAGGACGACTTGGACTTTACGCGCTTCTATCGCTGGCACATTGACGCCGCCTTGTACGGTCTAAACCCGCCTCGCGTGACAACCCTTCTCGCGGTGTCTGTGCCAAAGGGCCGCCGTCAAACTCTCCGCTACGATGATGGAACTGGCGATGAACTCGATGTGCCCTTGGGCACTACGGCTTTCGTCTCTGGTTATCAGATGTACAACCGACTTACACCTCAGGACCAGGAGTTTGTTCGTACCAGCAAGGTGGAATACGCTGCCCATCCATATATCTGGATGAGTGGCGCCCGCTCTCGGCCAACAGGACTGGGCCTCTTTTCGGAAGAGCGCGAGCTATCAGATGCTCAGCTTCCCCCTATCGAGTCAGATAAGATCCAGACCCTGCCGATGGTCTGGAAGAATCCTGTTACAGGCGAGCTTGCACTGCAGGTCCATCCCTCCGCTGTTCGTCGCATTCACTTGAAAGACGGTTATACGATTGACGACTTGGAACAAGTGCGTGAAATCATCTATCGCTTGCAGCGTCCCGCCATCAGCCCGTCCTTCGTTTACCCACATGATTGGGAGGAAGGTGATCTCGTTTTGTTCAACAATCATGGTGTTTTACATTCTGTTGTTGGTGCCTTTGCCGAGGACGAAGTCCGTCTCTTCAGACAATGCAACCTTTCTGCAAGTGTTCCACCAGTCGGCCCTGATACGTGATTTTGTCTGGGTTCTTAATGAATTAAACTGTTGTCAAACGGTCTTAGAGATGGGAGACATTCCTCTTTCGGAGTTAGATAGTTCTATGTAACAACCCATTCGTTTCCGCATCGTGCTATGGTCCAGTTCGATGGAATTTGAGCGTGCCATTATGTTCTTCTCACCGCACAAAGTAGACTAAATAGAGCTGAAACATCTTGTTCTTGTTGCAAACATCGGGCTTCAGTTCAGCTAACTAACTACCTACCTACCTAAGACATTTCCAAAAACCCAAATCCGCAGCAGAGGATTGGTGTACCTTTCAATAGATCGCATTTTTACGAGCCCAGACCCCGAATTTGTAGGACATATCGATCACAATTGAACAACAAAGTTCGGTGACACAGTACACTTGGCATCAGTAAGGCAGGTTAGGTATGTTATGCTCCATTGCTTTGCGTCCTTTTGCCTCCTGTCGCTTATCGATGTTCTCACTAGCAGTGGTGGCAATTGTAGGACTGCAGCAGCGAGCTGCAAAAATTTTCTAGTTGGTTAAGAACCCGAGCATATGAGAGAGCATTCTCCTGGTAGCGGCTTGTAGGCAGTCCTTCTACGCGATATGTCACAATTTATTGAGATCGAATTCTAACGTCCGTCCTCCTTTATGGTCCTTAGATGAGTTCCAAAGAGCTCTATTCCATCTTAGGGCTTTCGTCTTCGCTCAATACCCAGCATGACTCCAAAGTCATCAAAAATGCATATCGGAAAGCACTCTTAGTGCATCATCCAGACAAAACACTTTCGGGTTCCCACTCAGTGTCTGGAGACACTCAACTTGACGTTGGACCTACCATAGATGACATAACGCTTGCCTACAAGATCCTTTCCAATCCTCGATCACGTACTGAATACGATCGCCACATTGCCCTACAAGCCAGCACCTCCTTGCAGAGACAGGATCAAGAGGTTTTCCATTCTGGCCTCGAGACGGTCGACTTAGATGACCTGGAATACGATGAGGCCAACAACGTCTGGACTCGGGGATGTAGGTGCGGACAAGAGCCAGCGTTTATTGTGACAGAGCCAGAACTAGAAAAGGAAGCCGAGAGCGGAGAGCTATACGTAGGATGTAAAGGCTGTAGCCTGTGGCTTAGAGTGCTTTTCGAGGCCAACGTGGAAGAGGCTATGAAGGAGGCGGAGGCACGATTTGCTGGATGAAATCCAAGTGATGGAGGAACTCGACATGCAAGTTTTGCAAGGATTTGGACATGAATCAAGCTGATAGTGATATCCAAGAAGGAACTTCTATGCCCAGAAATGGATAGGCCAACGATCATATCAATGCGCCGTCGAAACGAACGCAGTCAGGGCCCACATAGCGTTCACGGGTCTCTTCAATGACTGCAAACAAGCACATCTCGTTACGAAGCTTTCTCTAAAATTATTTGCATACCCTTGCTCGATAACTTGGAAAAGGTCTATCAAAGTCGATCCGTATAGATACTGAACCCTGAAAATCCGATACATCGCTGGCTGCGAAATGAGTCAAGTCCAAGGTCTGTCTTGGATTTTACGCTACACTTTTGTCCATGTTCCGGCTCGCCGACCAAATTCCTTTCATCATACGCCGAAGTCAGCTCTCATCAGGGTCGTCCTTTCCTTTCCGAGGCGGTGAATTGAGAAGTGAAAAAAAAAGCCCATTACAAAGCAGAGATAATGTCAATGTTATCACCTCTAGAATGGTATCGCCAAAGCTGAACTGGAAATTTAATGGGAATCATAAAAGATCTTTTCATCCTTCATATCGCGGCAATCCTTCTGATGGACCTGCAGGCTCTTCATGATGGTCTTCTAGAACAGGTGCGGAAGGCTGATCATCAAACGGCATCCTGTGTACAGTTGCTGCATCGGTTGCTTGGCTTCCATGGGACTCGGGGTCCACATCATTGGGACTACTGGCATCCATCTGCAGACGCCTTCTTTCAAGCTCTTGCTTGTCATCTGTGGCAAGTGCATGTGAGCTGTCTCGATCCAGCGGTTGTGGAGGAAGCTGTTCATTTTGCGATGGGCCAGACGTCGTGGGGGGCGAGTAGCGAGGCACGGCTTCTCGCATACTACTATGGATGCCAGCGGCGAGCGCGTCAAACGTGGAATTTCCTGCATTTGTGCTGAAATGGGCATGGCTCTGCGAGTTTATGGGCCCCGCCGTATGTTCGTCATCCCAACGTAGCCGTCCATCTGTTAGCGGCGGAGCAGATGGCGCATCTGTCGAAGCCGGGTCTCCAAATGATCCTTGACCAACGTCTTCAGGGGGTTGACTAGGTAACAGACGCTCTTCAGCCCTACGTAATCGTTCTTTCTCCGGCAGTTGCATTTCTTGCGCAGCTATTCTTGAAGTTTGAAGGTCTTGACGGTTGGTGTCATGGTGTTCATGCTGATAACGGTGACCACCATAGTTTTGTTGATCACCATAAGAAGACCACACAAAGTTTTGATCGTTGTCATATCCGTATCCGTCCTCCTGATAGTCCGTAGCCCACTGCTCACCACTGTACGGCTCCTGAAAGTCCCCTGGAGGTTCAAAGCTATAATCATTACCTTGATAAAACGTTTGCTCCGGCAACTGCGCTTCGTTAATCGCCTCTGCCCTGTGCTTGCCTCTTTTCCGTGTGCTATCTTTAGTACCAACCACAACCTCGAACATGCAAGATACAACGCTCTTGTCTCGTCGAAGAGGTTCAGTGTCAATTATATTTTCATCCCAAGCGGCAATCATGCTGCTACTATGGACTTGCCCGCTGCCCGTTGCACTGTTGAGAGCCATTGGCTGATTCATCAGTCCAATGTTTGGGAGAAATCTGTCTTGTCCGGCAAGCTTGCCCTGTAGGTCAAGGACAACTTCGACGAAGTATTTAAAACTTATCATGGCACCTGGGACGCAGGTAATTGTTGGGAACGCCCCCTCCGGTACCTGGACCGTGGCTTTGACGTCTGCCGCAAGGGTCGTCGGGTCGACGATGAGCGGGACGAATGATTGAGAGAGGTCTTTGCGAAACATTTGCCTCGATCCTGCTGCTGAAAGTGACAGACCGCCCAGTCCTGTTAAGGACTTAGGGTAGTAATCCTCATACCTTTCCTTTTCTCCTTTTTTCATCGGAGCCAATGGAAGTGCTGGATGCATATCCACGTGAGCTTGTCGATATAATGTCACAATGACTCCATGCAAGCTTTTGACAGATTTTACATGATTGACCATGATCCGAAGTGGGATACTATCACCTGGCAAACCTCCTGGTCTAAGGATTTCAATGGTGGCGGTGATGGTCTTCGTGGCATTGGAGGAGGTATTCGTCATCGCTCTGCCACTGTCGCTTGTCTTGGTGGATCTCACGCCAGAATCATAATGAGAATTTCGTCCAGCGCTGCTCGCAAAGCTATCGAAGCTCAGTTCGCTTGGACATGGACTTCTTGGCCCTTGATTTCCATCTTGACTGCCGGATCCGCGTCTGTTGCTTGCAACATCCGAAGGCGATCCGTCCATTTGAGGAAATTGATCTGTTGTGTGCCGTCTGGACATCTGCCTCACTCTTGCTCTCTTCGAAACCGCTTTTAAAGAGACTTCTCGCGGCTTTGGCATAGACAAAGGAGCAATGTCTATGGTTTCGAGGAATCTGAGCTTTCGATCGCAATTCGCAACCGGCGAGATTGTCGTGGGGCGTGTTAGTGAGGCAGTGAGCGTATAGGAGATTGTCCCTCGTTCGAACTTTTCGCAAAAGGTCAGTCACTGCACCCTTGAGCATCTGAAGTACACGACAATACTTACATCGATGCTACTGGGCAAGCCCTTGCCAGGGAAGTCCATCTCGAAGTTAAACTGATAGATACCCTCTCCTAACCTACCTTCCCCGCATAACACAATCTCGTCCTCGAAAAGCGACGCATGGCCGTTACCAAAGTACTCCCCACCTCGTCTGCCTCGTCCTGTATGTAGAAAACCACTAAAGTCCCTCGCATGGTTTGGGTGTCTAAATACTTGTACGAAGCCATGGAGGCAAAGAGTTATGTGCGTGACGCGAAAGGCCTTCAGTACCTTTAGACGCACACAACCCGTAACGGTGTCTCCAGGCGAATATGTCCGATGGGGATCGTCGGGCTCAACAGCGAAATCTGTGAAATGTCGAGTCTTGGAGGCGAAGGGCGAGGTGAGTCTGGACACGAGGGAACGGCCGGAACGAGAAATTGAAGTGGCTGAGGGAGACCGGCTAAGGTCCTCGGTCATACTGGAGTACTCTGGGCCTCCATGGAAAAGGCCAAGTGCCAAGCCTCGAGCTGCAGTGCTTGCCCTGCACGCGGCAGCGGGCAATGTAGCTGCCGCTCAACGGTAATGATAGAATTGGCTCAGTATGTATGCACTGCGAGACTGATTCGTGGATTTAGTTCCCGGCGTAGAAATTAAGGCAGCAACAATATCTTGGCTGTTGGGAGCTGTCACAGAATAATCCTGCGAGGCTGCCTCAATTATTGCGACAGTAAATAGGCGCGGACAGGATGATACATGCGCGCAACGGCGTCTGGCTCGCGCTGTTTCATCAGAGTCGCGGCCCAGAACGTGTCGAAGTGGATCTGATCAGAAAGTCTGGAAGGCAACGGGTTCGTTAGCGAGACCTTCAATTGCTATGAAGACGGCGGACTGATTGTCAGAGGAACTGGCGATGGCTCTCGTAAAGATGTGGGGGCAGAAACCGGATCGCCGACGCCGCCACGACCTGGGAAGTAGGAGAGTAGACTGTCACTCAGCGGCGCCATTGGGTCAGCGCAAGAAAGCGAACCCCTACGTTCTCTGGAGGAATATTGGCTGTGGTCGACATGGGGATGAAGAAGATATGTACAGAGTAGTCAGACATACGGGGTATTGTAGGAAGTACCGCATTCTTGGCATCCGAGTCTTGGCATGCGCCTCGAAAGCTACCTACCTAGGACATTTTGCCGCGTGCCATAATGGCGCCATTCCGTTGCCGCCCTGGGCCTCCATGTAAGCCTTGTAAGGCCAGCCAGATATGATTCATAATGTACCCAGAAAGACGTGTATACCTTACGTTTGCAATCCCGACCGGAGACGAGGTCAGGAGTTACAACTTTGCCGAAGGGCGTAAATAATCTATTGATTTACCTCTCTTGACTTTTCCTGTCATTTCGAGCCTAATCCTACCTCCTCCATCAAGTAACAATTGTCTCCTAGTTTGCCTGAATATATGGTGGACCTCGGTGTGACCCAATGTCTATCACAAACCTTCCCACAGCCGCCGACATACTCAATCGCTTCTACGATGCTGAACGCAAATACATGTCGGCGCCGCAAGGGAAAGCTGGCTTCTCTGGGATGGCGGCAACCTTGGCCCAAGACATAAAGTTATACCAATCACCGGATCTGCCATGCGGGGGAGTGTACGAAGGTGTTCAAGGTAGATGGGATTTCTTAACCACCGCACGAGTTAATTACTCTTTACATATATACCTTTGAATTTTTTGCAATAGCTAGCATTGGGTTGTTCATTCTTCAACACTGAACTATTTTAATTCTGTGGCGAACTCTTCCTTTGCCGGCATCACCGTCGTCCATCACAATTATGCTCACTTTCCCTCTCAGGCTTCTTAGATTGGACCAAAGAGATGAGCTACTACTTCGACGTCGTTGATGTCCAGAACCCCCAGATTCTCGAGAGCGGCGATCTTGTCGTTGTTGTTTCTACTTTGAATCTTCGTGTTCGTGATACCCACAAACAATGGACCGCTCCCTTCACCCAAGTGGTCAAGGTTGACAGAGGAAAAGCATTGATTACAGAAATTAGGCCATTTTACTGGGATGTGAAGGGACTTAATGAGGTTTTAAAACATTAAATATCTTGTTGCAACTATTTGTGGCACGCAGCCAAGTGACTTTTGTATTCTTAAATATAAAAGAAATATTGCATGCCACCTAATTGCTTTCCCATCCTATTTACCGTTTAGATTCTATGCTAGTGCATACAAGTAGCAAACAGCGATCCCTGTTCAGCTGCTACTTTCGCAATACATTGCAATGCTTGTGCGGACGAACTTCCAGAATAAATCAAGCTACTTGATTCGCTGTGTAGCTTTCCATCTTATCAGTTTTGTGGCGTTCTGTTCTTTCTGTGAAATTTGGTCACACGCTTGGGCAATGGAAAAGACAAGACTGAATTGCCTCGTAGCATTGAGGGAATTCCGGAAGCTCTGCTGGTAGTTTTAGTTTTTTCACTCTGCATAAAACACAGAAACTAGATCCAACTTTCATAATAGGCCAAGGCCGATCGTGTTGGCTTCATATTGTAGGAAAAGGTGACGCCACACAGTTCTCAGGATTACGCTGGGTTACATATACCCAGTAGATAGCTATTTTAAAACATATAAGCGTCCGTGTGGTATTTAACCCTTTCCTATTCGCCCTGTGCTTATACGTACCTTATGTTACCGATTGGCGAATTAGCGAAATAAAAGAGTCGCTTCTAAGGAATCCTAAGTGTATGATGACGCTTGATCCAACCCACCTCGCCCACGCACCGCGCTGCCAGGCACCTACACATCGAAAGATCACATCTCCAATAATTTAATACTACTTATGCCTCGACTGATTCACCCAGTTGCCTTTTCCTGGATGAGGCAGCCCCAAGCATCATGTCTGCCCACAAGAAGAACGTATTGGCAGGTGGGCCTTCGAAGAGGGATCTCTTCGCCCCGTTGCGCGCCACCCAGATAGTCAATAGCAAACCTGTTTTGCCGGCTGGTATAGACTCTTACAAAATCTCAAAAACCCCTAATCCTAACCACTCTCAGAACTGATTGCCACTATACTCGACTATTTGTCTGGACCTGATCTGATACGCTTTGCTCATACTTCAAGGCGAATGAGAGACATGGTGTATGATGATACTCGATGGATTCGGAAGTTGAAGTTGATGGGCTGTTGGAACGAGGCTGAGGCGAGACGGAGACACGACGAAATGCGCAAAACGAAGCTGGATGCCCAACAAGCAAAAGATTCCGGGGAAACGCGTAGGGTAGGCACAAACATGGATGGAAATGCAAACGGCTCATTAGGAGGAGACAGCGGAGGTCGTAGGAGCGAAACGCTCTTCGACGCCGGTGTAGAAGAGGCAGAGCAGAACACCGGCCGTGAGGCTTTTCGTAAGCCAGCCACAGACTCACTCCAAGATGGCTTTAGTGCAATAAACCTTTCGCCTACCACTCTGAAACAAAGACCCCTGAGCTTGCAAGAGAGCTCTAACGATATGCTGCAGGTGATACAGAAGGCGCGTTCAATACGAGGCGGAGCGAGGCAAGAATATGGAAAGATTCATGGAGCTCTGGCTCCCTACTACTTTGACCTTCTAATTGCACCAAGCCTCACGGACAGCCTGATATCTCGGACGTTCCAGCAGCCTCAGCAAAAGGCACAAATGCTTGCTCAAATAAGGAAGTTTGCAAGGGTTGATATTGCTGAAGGTGGTCATCTTCGCGAAGCAAAGATTGATTCTGTCATACATGCATTTGAGAGCACGGCCCTTCGAGAATTCGAGCACGGCTTAGTGGCGGAAGATATTGAAGGAGACATGCGCGTGTTTGCCTCTGTCCTGGTCTCGTTAAATGGAGGCTCATCCGCTGTCAATGTATTCATTAATCGAAGTTCGATTATTTCGAACAAACACTCCCTTGGCAGGCCTACAGACGCATTGAGTGGAGTTTCTTCGGAGAACATTAATCTGCAAGTTTCTGCTGAGTTCTTTCGTCGCCTCTCAGTGGCCCTCAATGAGCAAGCATCGGTCATCAACCAGGTTTTTCCCATTTCAGTCGATGTTCTACTCCCTTTTATTCGAAGAGCAATTGACGAGGTGATTTCAAGCTACCTAGAAAATCTATTTCGCGAGGCTCGTGGACGAACTCTGGAATGCTATCTCAAAGCCGTCTCGATCGCATATGAGCAACTCTGTCAATTTGAAATGTCGTTGAAACCTTCACATGCGTCTCAGGCGGACTTTACCCAAAAGGTTCATAAGTCTATTGTCCAATGTTTTGAGCCATATGTCGAGCCGTACATGGAGAAAGAACTTGAGTATTTCAGAATGAAGTGTGATGCAGAAGTCGAAGCCTGGGAGAAGCAAAGATCCGATGAAGAAGCAGTTACAGAGTCCATATTCATGTCAAATGTCAATCGTCAAGTAGCAAAGAGCGACTTTCTGAAATCGTTTCGAAAGGTCGTTATGATGCCAGTCAATGTCCTTCCGAGCATGTCATCTCCTTTCACAGCAAGCAGGCCGGTGCCTCGGTCTACAAGCTATACAGGGAACTACACTGGAGGCAGTTTAGAACCGCCATCAAGGACGGGCAGCCCTTTGCCTACGCCCTCAAACCCAAATTCACGTCCGCCTTCACCCTCGCAACGATCCGAGAGCCTTCCAACTACCGAGCTCGCCGCCAAAGCAGCAATCATGAACTCCAAACTCGAAGGCATCCGCTCTCTCTTCAGCATCGAAGTCGCCCTCAACCTCATCCACATCGGCAAATCCAGCATCGAGCGGCTCGCCGCCTTCGCCAAAGTCGATCCGCACCTCCCCAACGCCTCCAAAGCCAAAGAAAAATGCGAAACAGTCTTCATCCTCCTCCTCAAAGTCCTCGGCACCCGCCACATTAGAGGCGGCTTCGACCAAGCCGTCGACCACCTCGCCAACTACAAACCCACCCACAACAGCCCCGTCTCCCAGCCAAAGCAACTCGATCACGACCCCAGCACTCCCAATACGCCCTTCTCCGCTGCCATCGCCGCCACCACCACCGTCACCATCACCAGCCGTGCAGGAGGCGTCGCGCCCCTCGTCACCTTCCTCGAGCTCGTCAACGTCGGCGACCTCATCCAGCAGATGGTCGACCTCTTCTTCCTGCAGGAGCTCATCCACCCGGGCCTCACGGACGCCGACGACTTCCTCGACGCCGCAGTGACGGAGAAGAAGCGTTTCGAGCAGATGCTGGACGAGCGGGTGGCGGCCGGGCTGAACCGTGGCATCGACGCGCTGCTGGCGGAGGTCGAGTTCGTGTGCGCGACGACTCAGCGGCCGGGCGATTTCAACCCGGGGGCTGCTGGCGCGGTGGATGGTGGGAGTAGTGGTGCTGGTGGGGTGGTAGACGTGGGGCCGAGTGAGACGGCGAGGCGGGTGGTGGAGTTGCTGGGGAGCCATACGGGGATGCTGGTGGGCGCGACGGATAAGAATGTGCTGGACGTGTTTTATCAGGAGGTGGGGCAGCGACTGTTTACGGTGCTGTGCAAGCATCTGAAGCGGCAGCGCATTAGCGTGGATGGCGCTGTGAAGTTGATCAGGTGAGGCTCTTGTTTATTGTGCTGAGGTTCTGTTGGGTTTGAATTTCGGCCATTCAAGTCCGCCTGGACCACTGTCGCTGCTGTTGTCGTCATTGCCATTGGAACTAATGCTTCTCTAGCGACATCAACCATTATACCCTCTTCATCACTTCGCTCCGCCAAACATCCTTGACTCCCTACTTTACCGCTTTGCGCGAGCTCTCTCAAATCTACCTCATTGACTCCAAACATGCCAAGGACATTGCCACTGTCGTGGCTGATGCGGGTCGATACCACGGCGTCATAACGGCAGAGGAGATGTACGAGTTCGCAGAACGGCGAGCAGATTGGCTGGTTGTGAGAAGAGACGTAGAGAGGGCAATGTATGGAATCGGATGTTTGGTCATGTAATTTTCGTGAGACGGATGTTGCGACAGGCAAAGGTGTTGAGTGAACTTACGGCTGTACGCGTGCAAAACCGGCAATTACGAAAGACCACTCTGCTCACCCTTGCCGAATGACTCTACGCCGATTCACGTCTTAGATTCTCTATAGCGGGCAGATCACATACGCAAGCATTTCACGAAGGCAAGGTTGATGTCGAACTGTTCACAAAGCTTCATGTTACTCTAGCAAGACCATCTCCCATAAACACCGCATCACTTTGCATATTCCCATGAAAAAGCTGAAAAAGCGCCTCGTCTCCACTCTATGTCTTGCGATTCCGGCATGAGAGAAGAGAAAGAAAGGGACGTAAAAGACCCTCATCAGCAAAGAGAACCCGCACAACAAAGGTCATTACTCGTCAAAGGGCAGATTATTTGGGGAAGAGGCCCCGCTCTCCTATCTCCCCCTTCCAACATACAGAATCCCGTGCAGCAGCAAAATCGACAGCCCGTGCGCTGACCATTCCCCCCCTGTCTCCATTCCGAGCGTTGCTATGAAGGAGATTGAGCAGTTACAGAACGAGCAATGGGGTATAGAGGTGCAGTCTATGCAAAGCTCCTGTCAGAGCTTCTAGCGATGCCGATGAATGAAGTCAAAGCGCAAGATGATAATGGCAAGCGAACCCTTCGGATTTCGTCCTAAGAAAAAAGCAATCCGCGAAGGGACGGAATCCCGTGCTGCAACTTTCAGCACAGAAAGAACCTTCACTCGTCCACAATCTCGAGAAGGTTGTGGAAGAGCGTTCCGAGGCTGACGTTATGAGAGGAAAGTTGTCTCTCTGTTATGCACTTGAGTCAACAATTAAGAAGCGGGATACATGCCCTCCATCGCTCGCCGACCTTGTCGTTGAGCAATCACTTCGCGGGCGTAGAATTCGACAAGCATGGTTCCGTATGCTTCCATTTCTTCGGCTGGAATCGCCAGCCGGAAGTCGTTCAACAGGAGAAACTGTAGTTCCAGATGGTTTAACTCGACCAAAGGAAGGCCCCCAACCTGGAAAACCGTTAGACTCGAGCAGCAGTAAAAATTGGGCGAGTAGCTTATGGCATACCTTTGCATATCGAGAATTAGTGTAGAATATGTCGGAGAAAAACTTGCTAGCGCATGTGACGCCCGCAATCACCAGTCGGTGGATATTGAAACTATCTACAACAAAGAAGTGGGAGAGATTGCAGGGGTCGATCTCGGGGCTCGGGCCCCCTGACGACGGAGGTGTAGGGCTTTGGCTTGGGTTTGTCGGGTCCATCTCTGGCGCTTTGTCGGCTTCCGCACCTCCTGTAGACGGTGGCGTCGCCGTGGCGGGTGCAGTCGGGTTTTGTGAAGGTAGTCGAGGAGTTGCCGAAGAGGCAGAACTCTCGCTTCTTTGCCCAAGGGTGGCATTGCGTTCGAAAGCCTGCTGATTCATCTGTCGCAGGCTCTGCATGGGACCGGCATTGACTCGTTCCGTCATGCGGTCGAAGTATACTAGGAGACTCAGGAAGACCTCGTACGTGGTTGGGCAATATTTGTGAATTCGCGCCAGGTAGCTTAGGATGGTAATGCTGGGCACATTTTTCCCATGGAATGCGAGGACACTCGTGGTTTGCTGGCCTAAGCCCGCTGTGCCTTCCACGGGCGGTATCTGCCTATGCAAATGCTCATGCTGCCGATCGTTTGTTGTTGTTATTTTTGTCAAAAGTCCCGCCACCATTTCGATGATATCGGTGACTGGCATGGAGCTGATCTCATATTGGGGCGGAACGTCGTCGAGACCCTGCGATCCTCGCGAAGACCCTGGCGCGAACGCGTTGGCATCTTCTGTTGCGAAGCTTTGTATATGTGCAAGGTCGCGGACCTTGATGCGATTCGGTGTGCTGGGGGCTGATTCGATGATAGATTGCGTTGAGCGTGCGGGAGATGGTACAGAAGACGATGTTCCAGAAGCAGCGTCCCGAATGAGAGCGTGTTGCGCGGAACTAGCAGTGTGGGAGGCTGGGTTGGTTGAAGACTGTGGACTCGAACGGATGTTCTGAGTGGAGTGTTGAGGTTGGGCGATAAGATGTTCGGGAGCAGCGATACTTCCTTGGTGCTGTGATGGGTAGCTTGAGCCTACAGCTCGTGGATTGCTGTCCGTCATGGATACGTCTGAAGCGGCAGAGGGTCGCGTGCGCAGGTGATCTGTTGACGCAAAGGGCGCAGCCGCGCGATAAGGATCCTGGTCCGAGGCGGGATGATGAGAATGATGCGACTCTCCACCAAAGATGCCCTGCTGATGGGGGAAATGGGAGACAACGTCGCTGATTACCAAGGAGCCCATGTTAGCCTATGCCGCAGGGTGAAGCTGGGGATTCTAGACAAGACGAATGGCAATTAGCGCGACGTAATCACGACAGCAGAAAGCAACCAGATCAGACGCGTTCATTTGGAATTTAGACAGCGGTGGATATAGCGATTAGAAGTTCAATGCGGGGAGTGGTGGATCGGATTCACCGGTTGGGAGGTTGTTCAAGGCGTCGAGGATCGCCCCTGGTCGGGTGAGAAATGACGCTACCTGACGATCTTCCGCCACGGTGTTTGTGACAAGATCGCCTCTCACGCGCGACCCTGACTTTGATGGCTCGGGGGAAAACTGGCAAGGCTCGCGAGGGTGGTGGCGAAGGGGACGAGTAAAGAAGTTCTTTGCGTGTGGCCTGACCAGCGGTGACGGCGACGTGGAGAGAATACGAACCTCGTCGAGCATTCCACGCGTGTTCCTCTTCCGTCGTGCAGTACCGTAACCAAAGTGAATTGGACAGCACTCAACGGCAAAGCGCGCATTCAACGCCTTGATCAAAGTGAAGGCGAGGAGAGCAGAAGTGGGTGGTTGGTGAATAGGCAGGAAAAAGTTGAGAACAGTGGGATGGAGCGAGAGAGCAAGGCGGCAGTGGAGCAGAGCCAGACGCGGGCGGGACAGGCTGGCTTGGCTCCCTGTCCCGAGCCTTGTCATCTGCTACACCATCCATCTCTCCTGTTTCTAGCCCCTATCTGTGAGAGGCCCAATGCTGCATTGGGCGACGAATCTCCTCAGGCCGCCTAGATACTTCGCCGACCACGCCCTTCGTGGCTGTCGCGCGTATCCATGAATCTTCCAAACTCAACTCAGTACACGTAATCTGTGTGCACGCACCCTTGGATAGAATGGAAGAAACGTCAAAGATCTGTACTCGGTGCTGACTTGGCAATATCCGTTTTCGCGTTGTCATCAAGCTACTGGCATAGTCGCTTGGAGTTAAACTTTAGGGGCCGGGCCGACAGAAGTGATACTCAGTTGCCCGGCCTCTCGTCCCGCCATTCCGCTCGGACGGGCTCGGGGCAAAGGTGCTGTCAGATTACGGAGTACTTGATCGAACACGGGGCAAATCTTATCCTATCTAGATCTCCAACATCCGCTCCACCTGCCCCGTGTTCCTTGCGTTAAACGAGCCTCCCCAGGATTGGTGTACTGTAATCTTTCAAAAAGCCACACCGAGCGATGTCCTATCTAAAGTGGCTTTGATTACTGTACATAATGCACGTGCTCGCTCCTAGCCAGACAAGTACATAAATTTGAAGCCACTCACTGCGGCCCAGGACCCGCATAGCCTTGATCTGGAAGATACAAATGTCTTTGTGCGCCTTTGGCGGTGAGCACCATTAGCCTTATCACACCTCCAGAGCTGCCATCCCATTTTATAGCTTCTCGCAGTGCTCCCTTGACAAACTCAATGCCTTCTTGCTCCGACATGCTCTCCTTCCAATTTGCATCGCAGTACCCGTAAATATACGTCGAACCAGAACCCCCGATTGCGTAGGATTGCTTATGTAGCGATCCACCGATGGGAATTGAGTAGACTTGACCTCCATGCTTGTGGTCGTATCCAGCAATGATCATACCGGCACTAAACGGTCATCAGCATCAAAGTCAACTCAGCATAAACGACTGTGACGCACGTCAACTGGTCTTTATTGTTGTAACACAGCTCTTGAAATAAAGCAGCGGCCGTCTGGGTTGTAGGCGGCTCATTATTGGAGATACCGTACATGCCCAAGTGATACTGGACGATGTCTGCCACTGCCTGCGTGTCTGCTGCCGAACCCGACCTACAGCACCATATGGTATCGTGTACTTGAGTAAGCTTGTCCGTAACTCGGTTTGCGATGTAGGCTCCAGTGGTTGTTCTGCTGTCTGCGCCTAGTATGACACCGTCCTTGAAATTTATGGCCATGCTACCCTTCCATCAGCGCCAACGCATACTGCAACCAGAACGGAGCTAGGATTTCTGCATTGAGAAAGTCTCGGCGACGGCTTAAGGATGAATACATACATGGATGTGCCTAAACTACATCGAGTGTTAGCAGCTTTATTTGAGTCTGATGATTCTGGTATTTGAAGCATTGCTTACTTGACCTCCCCGCTCTTCAAGTGATTCATATCCACGTGAATGCCATCTACTTAAGGTCAGACTGATTTGAACAGCAGGTCGATGGGAACCACCTTCTCCGAGCATGCCAGTGCCTTGTCCGTATAACATCGTAGCGACACCTTGAGCGAGAAGCTTGATACAAGCAAAGGTCCGAGGATTTGTCGCTGGGTCTAAAAGGTTCTATCCGAGTGGAAATGACTGCAGAGATGGGCCAAGTTGAGATGTTCAAAGACGTGGTGCAATAGCTCCAGCTTAGGCAAACATCAAGCGCGCGTCTCAATCAAGGGTCAGCATGCGATCGGCGGCGCTAGCCGAGCGCTGCAATCGTCACTTCTTCGTGAGAGCCCTGTATCTGTCTCTCCCCACAGCTGGCTATATTTCAATCGCAGAAACCCTAGTCTTCCTATCGCCTAAACTTTTCGCCACATCTCCCTCGAGGAAAATCTACTTGAGTTGTAGACCTAGGCATTAGAAAGTCTCCATGGAAATTACCCCTCCTCGACTACCACCTACCTAGGCTCTGTTATAGACACAGCCAAAGCACGACATGGCTTCCTGGGCCAACGCAGTCGTTTCCTATCTTCGTATACCGGTTCTTGCATCATCAGGTCTGGCAGCATTGCTGAGCGCTGCGCTGTACTTCAAGCAAAAGTCCGTCTCGACCCAGCATGAAATATGAAACCGATGCTGATTAACAATAGCGAACTGATATATCCGCGCAACATCCCGCTTGGCGCACGCACTGAAGTGCCAAAGCCTCCACAATTTGGCATTCAGGACTATGAAGAGCTTCAGATACGCACACCCGACGGCGAATCACTAAGCGCATTTCTCATCCGTCCTTCCAACAAGCAATATGCTCGAAATATCACTATTCTAACTTTTCATGGAAATGCTGGCAATATCGGGCATCGCATCCCAATAGCCAAGGCTCTGGAAAGCAGCATGGGCGCCAATGTTCTCATGTTGGAATATCGAGGCTATGGGCTGTCGACCGGTGACCCGAGCGAAAAGGGTCTTACGATAGACGCACAGGCGGGGCTGGACTTCATTCGCGAACGTACTGAGCTGCGTAACACTAAAATCATCATCTACGGTCAGAGCCTGGGAGGAGCGGTTGGTATTGGCCTGGCTGCGCGAAACCAGGACCGCGGTGACATTGCCGCTTTGATACTGGAGAACACGTTTCTTAGCATTCGCAAGATGATCCCGGCTGCCCTCCCCCCGGCTAGATACTTGGCGCCTTTCTGTCATCAAATTTGGCCGAGTGAAGAGATGCTGCCATCTGTTACCAAGATGCCCGTCCTCTTTCTTAGTGGACTTCGCGACGAGATAGTTCCGCCGGTGCACATGAAGCAGCTGTTCGAGCTTTGCAAGGCACCGGTCAAAATATGGAGAGAGCTACCGAATGGAGACCACAACAGCTCTGTTGCCGAGCCGGGATATTTTCAATTCGTTGAACAGTTCATTCATGAGCATGTGATCAGGAGATGAAACCAGCATCTCTATTGAATTGCCAAAGCGGATTGTGCACAGTTCTGTAAAATGTCAGACATCCACAGGTCTTTCGAGAAATGAGAAGAGAAAGAGCAGCGCTGCAATGTGTTTTACATGACTAACGAATGACTCAAGGCAATCAGCCGTACCAGTTCCCAGAACGCCAGCCAGACAAGAAACGAGTGCGCCTTAGCTCCACCTCTAAAGACCAAACGAAAGAATAAATCCCATTTTCCGAGACCCTAGTACGTGATGTTACAATGACGGATGAATGAAACGAATGACGCCGTCTAATGCCAGTCTACATAATACCAATGCTGAACAGGAAGATCAAAAATAGAACACGGAAGAACGCATGTTTCGGATGAGTCAATCGAACGTCTTGGTCGTCCTAGCCTTCCATTGGACCAAGTGCAGGTGCGGAATGGCGTTGAGTATCCCTGAACCACGCAGCGCCAATCGGCTGCGCGGAGGCGACCCATCCTCAAATATAGATGCGCCTTATGTGCCTAGTCAAGATCAGCAAAATGTTTCTCCGGAAAGAGCAATGGCTAGAAGATCCAATTACCTGGGTCCCTGGGTTGAGGCTCGTCGCCACAGCAGAAAAATGCTCGGATGCTTTCCAGGTTGACACCCATTCTGGCCGGCGAGTCTTGATTCGACGTGCTTGGGGAGATGGTACGCGACGGAATGGTCGAAACGTTTGCTGCTTTCTGCAGATAGTCGGGCTCGATGGTTATAGCCGGTGAAGATGGCTGAGGATTCGGTAGCTGCTGTGATGGTGGTGATGGTGATGGTGGTGATGGTGGTGGTGATGGATGTCGGTGAGGCCAAGATCCAGGGGGAGGCTTCATCATGTCTTATAGTGGCCCCAATTGCACCGATCTCTATAGCAAAATATGGCAGCCTTCTGCTGAATCTTGTGTATAGAGATCCGGTCAGGACAGTCATCAACGACTCTTCTAATGCAACAGCGAAGGAATGACACAGAAGCAGGGGCCGTGTCGCAAAATCTTATTCACGATCTTCCAGGCAGTGGGTCTGTTTCACATGTGCTGAAGTGCCCTCTAGGACCAGGCTTGTCGTCATAGTAAAGAGTCGAAATGGAATGGAAAGGCCAACAGCTTCACCACAGTAAAGAAATGGATGCCTGAGGAGTCGTCTAATTGTCCCAATCCAAACAAGGGCTGTTTTGAGTCAAAAGGAACATTCAGTGGGCAATACGAACGTTGCAGTTTCTGGAAAATGCTGCAATCAGTCTAAAGCGCATTTAGGCGACAAACAATGAGTAAAAGTCTCCGTCCAAGGGCGTACCAGAGTCAAGCATAGCTAAGGTAGTTATTCATAACTAGGATACTCTTGCCTGAGGAAAAAGCCTGGTGGGGTACTGATTAAAGGCATCTTGCCGGATCCCTGTGCCCAAATTGGGATGTCCTAGTAGCAACGAATTGGGCGCCATGATTGGCTGGATGAGGGCAATGACGGAAGGGAAGTTGAACGTTGTGTGCTGAAAGATCACAACAACGCGCCAATCATTTGCGGCTGATGGGATGGCCAGGGACCGAGGCGATGGGTACGCTAAAGATTCCGCCGGGACCTGAGCCTCGCTTCTGGTAGTCCGGTAGCCTGTCGAGTCAGATCTAAGGCTGATACACTAACACCAGGCGTGATGAGCCGTTTTGCTGGGCCAGCAGAAGGCATCAACATTCTTCCAGACGTCACTGGCCGAATGACGAGACGTTCATCAGACGTGCAGCCACAAGTGCCACATCTCTGGTTCTGCCCTCACCAGCCTCACATCACCACTTCATCCTTTCGCTTCAAGGTAACAGACCGCTGGGAAAGATCCGTCTTTTGTCAGAGCTAACAATAACACCGCGGCATAGGCACTGATATTTTGACCGTGCTAAGATCAACCTGCCCTTGCGTCTACTTGCCAACTATACCATCGCCAAAATTCGGTCGCTCCAACAACGCCACTTATCTTGTCTTAGATCCAACCAAAATGGACACCGGAAATCGGAAATGCAGCTCGTGGAGGCAGCCACATTGTGGCTCGAATCGTGCCTCAGAAGCCGGACCTCCTCGTTATCACGCGCATGAATCGGTCTCCGCGTGGCGGTGCGAAATACGACAATCAGGTCTCAGGAATTGCACATGACAATTGTTGATACTGCTCGATGCGCAATTGAGGATGAGATGTGAAGTCCGACGGACTTTTAAAAATAGCAATGCCACCCCCGCATGACGATATTTCTAACGCGCCCTGCTAGTCGGCGCACAAGGCAATCAATATCCAGCACTGTTATCGCAATCTTGTGACAGGACACTTTTAATCGCCGGAGGGCAGTGCAATCGACCATTCGGCCACTCCGCAAAAGAGCAAGCATTGCCGATTTATCCAGTCCTCCCGCACGTTCAGCTTACTCCTTTCAGACCCCAGACATTTCTTTGGGGAGGGGACGCTTGTAGAATTCCCACATGGCTTCCCGCCCGATTCGGCTTAGCTGCGGCCGCAGACTAATATTTTTTTTAGAACACCCTACTAGTAGACTGCTGCTAACTCGACGTTTAATAGATTAATTAGCAGCAGACTATCAAACTCCCGCCGCAGCATCTAACAAAACAATTTTTAGGAAGGAAAGAAGACGCATTCCCAAGTTTCCTTTTCGTCGCAGAATTTTCTCAAGATGCGTTGAAGATTGAGTCGGCTTGGACTGCAGGAAAAACAAAAGAAAGAAAGCGACAACACGCCATGCATTGAGAAGGCCTCTGAGGTCAGAGCTGAGCCAGCCCTAAGCCGGGTTGCCGACGTAAATGAAGCCTGCGGGCCGAAAGTGGTGAAGAAGTAGGTAGGCACGTGGTAATGTTTACGTCTGACTACAGAAAACCGGTGAAGCGTGGGGAATAGGGGCTCAGCAACATCCTTCCTGCATAGTGTTATCTCTCGCGCACAAATTTCCGTTTGCGATGCATTAAAGGTCTATAGTTACGTACGAAACGCGTTTCTCGATCTCAACAAACTTTCAAAAATTCAGCTTCTGCTGTTAAAATGCTCACCGGAAGGACGACCGTTCGAGACTGAGACTGAAACTGAGACAATTTGTCATAGTCCGACCGCGATCTCCGAAATGATTACCGAGGATGAAGGGGATAACGGTGTTGTCTAAGATCCGTTCGAGATGTTGGCCCGTTTGCCTACCACTTGCAAGATGAATGCCCAGGCTGGAATGGCGCTTAAAACGGAAAGATGCTACCCGCACGAAACCGTTGGGAACGCCCGGGCGTCCGAGGTGCTCTGGGAGAAGAGCCTATTCGCGGTAGAGTTCCGTCCTTATCCCCAGCTCTGCCGTCCAAAAGCCAATAAACGATCGCACCTGCTTGTATCCCGTTAGAAATTTGTCATTCAGCTCAATAATATCAAGCCAGAGCTTGCGCGTTCATTCCAACATGTCGGAGCCCGCGGCTCCCCTAATATGCCAGAGCTTGATAACCTCGACATCGCTGGACTTCCCACAACAAGGATGCAAAGCGCAACATCTTGCCTCTACAGGGGTCAACGGTGCAATCGGCATCTATACTTTATTTGCTGAGGGATTTTTTGGATTTTACAGATCTGATTATTAAAAGCAAGATGGTGACATCAATGACAAAATGTGTAAAATTTTTCTCCAAGACTCCACCACGCCCATTTTGCAAGAGACTGATGCTCTGAGACCCACAATGTTGAACAAAGCAGAACTTTGGCTGGAAGTAGGCTCGAAGTATCGGCTGCTTCTAGCGTAGGAAAATAAGGATCTGGTGGTCGCGGATATTTCTATTAGTTGGCTCTGTAGCATGGAGTTGTAGATGACAATGCAATTGGGTAAGTTGTCCATTTGACACTCCCCCAACGGCAACACCATTATGAGCACAAGGTGATGTTGACAAGTCCAGTTATGAATTCAGCAAAATCAAAGGATAGTGAACGCACTGTTTGCCGACCTGATCGTGGGAGAACGCATTGACTGGACCATGAGATAAAGGATTGACTGGTAGATGAAGCTGAGCGAACGAGAACGTATACACTTTCTTGCGTTCGACGCTCACACCTTTCGCGAGGTCGCCGAGATCCTGGAAATACTATTACACCAAGGCCTCTACGAAGCTGCACTCAACCAAGAATTGCTCCGTTTAGGCTGATTCTGAGACGTCTTATTCGTCCATTGTATGGGAGCAGGATTTGAGTTTCGGTTAGAGAATTCTGAACATGTACGGTGCAGACATCAGAGCCAATGGGACAGGTTCGTTCCCTTCTTCTACTTCGCCGAGATACAATCTGCCGCTCCAGCCCTTCTTCAATGACGTCCGGAATTCCGCATCAGGGAAGGCGTTCCTGCTCAAAGGGTCGAGCCGAGCTTCCCCACGCCAAGCTTGGACGCACGCAGGGTCGGGCACAACAGCCAATCAACGTTGAATTTCGTTTCGAGAGGGTTGAACGGGCAGTGGTCGCTTTGGCGCGTATAAGTGCAACACTGCTCCGCATTTTCCAGCTTGTTTGGCTTGTCTTCCAAGTTCGCCATCTCCCGCTGCACACAACTGAGCAACTGACTTGTCAGTTTCCCACCATCGCCCTACCCGCGTGCAGATTCCGCTTGTGAAGCTCCAATCGCGAAGTCGATCGTCCAACATGCAATTTGCCATCCTCCTGGGCATCATCGCCAGCGCCGTCGCTCCTGTCATTGCACAGCTGCCATCAGGTATCCCGAGCTGCGCGGTACGCCTCAATCCATCACACTCTACCAGCGCTATTGTAACACCAAAACGCTAACACTCGTCATTATCGACAGGACTCCTGCATCGGCTCTGGCTTCGGCGGCTGCCCAGCGCTCAACATCCAATGTATCTGCAGCAACAAAGATTACATCTCGGGTCTTTCCTGCTGCGTTTCGAAATCATGCTCTCCATCTGATCAGTCAGGTACGCCTTCGTCGCCCTTCCCTAAGTCTGATTTTCAGACCTTAGATTTCTCCATCTGTTAAAAACCCCCCTGACTGACCCATTCCACACCAGCCGCTATCGCCGTCGCCAACAATCTCTGCGGCCAGTACGGCGTCACCGTCCCTCAATCTGCCTCCTGCTCTTCTGGCGCCAGCGCCTCCTCTACCGCCCCCCCAAGTTCGTCCTCTTCCTCCCCTGGCTCCTCGGGCGCTGTCTCTTCGACCTCTGCAGAGGCGACGTCGATCGGCGGCGTCCACAACGCCACCACTACGGGCTCCGAGCTGACGGGCGCGACATCGACGGCGAGTGGCGGATCGTCGTCATCGTCTTCGGCAGCGGCGCAGACTGGTGCTGCGGCGGGGAGGGTGGAAGGAGGGCTAGCAGGAGTAATGGGCTTGTTTTTGGGCGGCTTGGCGGTTTTGTGAGGGGATTTGTTTTTAGGTTGTGGTTTTGAAGGAAGATAAGTGGGCAAAAGCTGAGAAGTATTACTGATGCAGGAGTGGAATGGTGAGACTGGTTGGGATTGGTTGGATAATGCTGAGCCTCCTTGTTGCACTTAACCGTCATTGGCTCGTTCGTTAGTTAGATACCACACTCAATTTGTAAAGGTAGATGATTTTTTGGGAACGATATTTATTAAGAGTGCTAAAGCCCAGTTTTGCGCTGTAATCATGTCTGACTGCCTGGTAAGCTCCACCAAGACATTGTCAAATCCATGGTTTTACTCCATTTGTCACTCCCGCTGTCTAACAAGGAAGTTACGCCATACTCCGTATAAGAACGCTTAGGCACCAGAGAAATCAAAATGATCAATCAAAATCGCTCAATTAGAAACATTCACTGGGGCCGTAAGCTTTTGTCGCCAGAATAGAACCATTATATCTGCAGTGCACCACCTGAGGCAGCATTTCATACCTTACGCTCCGTGCAAAAAGTCCGAAATGCCATAATTCAAACACTCCAGAATCGCCAACCCTCCCTAACTCCTTTTCCGGCTCCCATGACGCCTACGAGCTTCTCTAGTCCTTCTCTACCCTCGACTCGAAGGAATTTTTCCTGATCAATCTCCTCCCCACCTTCTCCGCTCTCATCGGACCCATTGTGTAGCACAGCGGGTAGCAGCACGCCCACGCCATCACCCCCAAGCGTTGTCTCAAACTTCTCGAATCCTTCCGCTGCCAGTGTCCGCTCCAGTCGCGCCAGCCTGCTTGGCCCATCTTCTTCATCTTCCCCGCCTCCATGCGCATCGCTGTCTCGCTCGCCCACCCCCTGCACCTTTTTCCCTCGCGTCACCGCCGGATCTAGCAACGTAATCGCACACCCCCCACCCCC
>JAGFVP010000291.1:0-36442 GCA_021031095.1 Bathelium albidoporum | reverse complement strand
GGGCAAGGGGGTGGGGTGTGGGGGAGGAGGAGAGGGTGTTGCAGGAGGTGGTGGATGAGGTATGTTTCTTCTATCTTATGTCTTACTTGTGTTAATTTTTGATCTATCCTGCGGGATTGGTTGGCAGGATGGGCTGACGGGGTGTGAATTTTATTAGGCGCTTGCGAACGGCGTGCTCATCACGCGGATGAAGTCTCATCCTTTACCCATTGGCACCGGGCCAAGGGATCAGGTGTGGCAGCCGCAACCTGCGCTGAAGGTCTGCGCGACGATAGGACTGTCGAAAAAGGAGATTGAAAAGGCGGGAACGGTGGTTCGGCATGCTATTACCAAGGTCATGAGCCGCAAGAGATGACATTTTCTCTTCGTTCCATGACGTTTGCCCATAAGAGGTTTGGATTCTTATACTGTTGTAATATTGTATTTGTACATACTAGATGAATTCCTTTGCATGAGGAGGCTCATTGGATAATGGGAATGTTGTAATGAAAGTTCTATTCACTCGAACATTTCTTCTTTGTGTTCGTCCTATACCAGTGTTGTGCCCTTAATGCACGTTTGGATTGAGCTCTGTTGGGGAACACAGGCTATAGGTTGCTGAATATGGTCTCTGGTGCTCGGCGCATCTTCTGCAATTTATTCTTCAAAACCGTCGTTCGAGCTACTTTGAAATCTTGTCTTGCTCTGCAAGACGTTTAAACCCCCACTTTATAAGAGATATCCATGATGAGATTAGCTGGCTACTCTATTGTGAAGCCCTCGATCCCTGTTCCCGTAAGCTTAGTTAAGTGTCACCAGATGTGCACCCTTTGCGGACCCGACGCCGTACCGCGAATAACGGTCGCGAGTTAGCGTGCCTTTCGGAACGGTGGTTTTGTTGATTTCCAGAACAACTACAGGCAATGTCGCGATTTGCCTGCCAAGACAGACACCAAGTAACGTTATGCGCTTAATCGTTAGGCTTTGCCGTCGTTTGGTCTTTCTTTTTGCGTTTCTTTACTGGGTCACCACCAACCTTTTTCGTCTTGACCTTTTCCACCCTATCTGAAGATGTCTTTGCTGATGTGGTATCTTTTCCTTTCGTTTCACCCTCCTGCTTCACCTTCTTCTTGGACTTCTGCGGGACTTCGACATCAGGCTCTGGCTCCAGCTTTGGGAGCTGCTTCAACTCGGTCGGTTTGGGCTGGCCGTTTTCGACTGGTCTATGCGATGTCTCGGTATCTTTAACACCATTTGTCTCTGCCGGTGCTGCTTCCACTTCAGAATCGGAAGAACCGATTGTGCAAGCCTCACCGGCCATGGACGAGGGCAGGTAACGCATTTTCAATCCCGTCTTTTGGCGAGGAGGCGGTTTTGAGCGCGGAAGACGCAGACAAGAGGCTGCGCCAGTACCCCTGAGCTCCATTTTGGGAGTAAATGAAAAATCTGGTGCGGGAAGATGCTGATGAATATGTAGTGTCTTGGAAACTTCGATACGAGCTAAGCCTTGTTGTTAATACACATATTTTGCACTGATCGCAAGTCAGACCAACCGACCTATTCTAAGGCCGTCACCAGCTTCACTTGGCACAAGTAATTTTTCATTTCTCTTTTCCACTCCGTGAACCTCTCTCATACCATAGGATGTTCCTTTGTGGCTCGCAATAGACCCGCCTTTCATGGCTTGATCGAACGCAATTTCGCCGATAGTATCCATTGGTAAGCTCGCGGGTGCAACAATGTGCCATAAGTGCTTTCCTTGCAGGTTCAATGGTCTGAGCGGCTTGAGCAGTGTGGTAGACAGACTCCGCGGAGGTATTACGAGCTCGA
This sequence comes from Bathelium albidoporum, assembly GCA_021031095.1. Taxonomy (NCBI): domain Eukaryota; kingdom Fungi; phylum Ascomycota; class Dothideomycetes; order Trypetheliales; family Trypetheliaceae; genus Bathelium; species Bathelium albidoporum. The sequence goes on along the minus strand of JAGFVP010000291.1, from coordinate 34,633 downwards.
ATCCTTTCGGAGGTACGAATGTCGGTGGTGGAGCAGCTGTATTATCTTGATGCAATGTCTTTCTCCTACTCGCGCGTGTGAGCATGCACAAGAATTGATTTAACAGGAACATGATGCACGAACTTTACACCTTGCTGGGGCTGGTTTTCGCTATGAGATTCAGTCTCCTGTCCAGGCTGGCTTTTCTGCTTCATGTTTTTTGGACTTGCTGGCGCCTGTGGTTTCTCACTTCCTTTGGCGTAATCCAGACCATTGCTCTCTCCAGTGCGCTTCACAGAAGCAAGCGTCGCCTCTGAATCTAAGTCTTTCTGAACACCATTGACTTTTTTTGAGGAAGACCTTTCCAGCTTGCTAGGCACAGCATCATCATTTGAAGCTGCATCATCAACTCCGGCGTCCTCGTCGCTGTCGACAATTATCTCTTCGCTTTTGGGGTCGTGTTTTTGTGGCAGTTCTGGTGACTTATCGGCTTTTTTGGTAGTCTTCTTGATTGTTGATTTGGCTGACGAAGCGCCGTCTTCCTTCACTTTCTTCGCCATTTTGCAGAGGCATAACTTATGCACTTCGAGCGTCGTTCATTCTTTGCAAAAGTGCTTCGATACTTGAAAAAATTGGTCGGTGAGTCGGAGTCAATTCGGGCCGGGGGCAGGTATTGACCTAACGTCAGGCATTGTTTTAAATTTCGCGCGAGCACACCGGGCAGTTAACGTTCTTCCTAAAAATAAGTTGCACGCATTTAAGAACAGAATGTAACGGGCAGGCATCAATCCATTGAAGGATCTCTAACAATATTAGCGCATGTACAACTGTGCTCAGGCTTTATCAATCTCAAGTTCTCATTTTCAAGTCAGCTCCTATCGGGAGAGACCTCATCAGATCTGAGTGCCAAAGCCATCCCATTTCTTCTACCCAATGCATTAGAGATGAACAAAGGAATCTCGCATTTGTAGATCGCTAGATAAAATGGGTAGCCTGCGCGGCGTTATCCCAATGAGACCTTAGATCAATAGCATGGGTACATCTTCTAGACAATCAAGAAGGTTGAAATCTGAGCTACTATTCCTATGAAAGCACCCATCTGGTTAGATCGTAGGTCGGCATTACAGTCTATGTTTCGAGCTAGCTACCTAGGAACATAAAATTCCTCTCTATAGTTGCGATGGATTCTCCCGTGACTTGTACCTAGGCTCTTAACATGTACGTGACTAGTACGCTAACCACCGCGTACCCTAATCCACCTCCATCTTTAGACTCAATGGACCTATCATACCCCAGTACGACTTTCACTGGAGTGGAATAGGGGAAATAATGGCAGACAGGCGGGCGGGGAAATTTCTGACTCTTCAACCGCGTGTGTAATGGTTCCTTTTAGAGCACATAAGAGACGGGGCGATTTACAACTAATTGCAGCGACACAGAGCGCCGTTGCTGTTGCGCGTGCGAAAAGAGAGCGACAGGAGCCCAATGCTACTAGGCTTTCAGACGAAGAGATTTCATCAACCATCATCTCAGGAATCCATGCGCATCCTTCAGTCGACCATGATAGTTCTCTGGAACGCACATCCAGCTCCCAAAGCGAATTCGAGACAGACGTGACTGATGGGGTGCAGCGCACTAAGGCAGAGCCATTTACAACCTGGAATCCGTCTCCCGGCACCATTCAACGCGTCGATGATGGTGTTATTTTATCCATGCGAAATGGCGACAAGATCACGTTACTTGGTCAATACGGCCTGCAGGTGAAGGAGGGAGAAGTCCACATTCACGGTGCTGTTCTCAAGAAAAGCGAAGCGATCCATCTCGTCTCTTGCCCAACAACCCATTCGCTCCTGTCACTCTCATGTGGCAGTGATGCGGCCAAAATTCGAATTACGAGATGCTCGCAAAGTATACGTAATTTACGAACATTATCGCCGTTATTTTGCAACATATGGGATAATTATGGGCCGAAATCTACCATAACAGAACTGTGCACACCTCATGATGGCTTTTGTCTTGTAAGTGACCTTTATTAGCTGTGTCACGCTTTCAAGTCTCACCGTTGTAAGATATCCTCCTCAAGAACCGACAGCTTTAGCAGAAATATGTTCCCATTGACTGTCAGCCCCGAGCAAGCGGCAGTCATACAAAAAGTCTGCGATTTGGAAAACGGACGTGTTCCAACAATCCTAGTATGTGGTGCCAAGTCCACTGGCAAATCCACGCTTGGGCGCTTAATCCTGAACCGTCTCGTTACTACTCGACCGGTTCATGGGTCAGAAAGGAATACATCTCATCGGCCTGTCTTCTTTCTCGATCTGGATCCAGCTCAGCCAGAATTTGGCCCGCCCGGACTGGTTTCGCTCATTCAGATACAGAAGCCCATCCTAGGCCCACCTTTCTCCCACGCGGATACGACGGCCACTCCTAGTATTAGTCTGATACGTGCGCATACCCTTACCGCTTTATCACCGAAAGAGGATCCTATACACTTCCTGCAGGCAGCTAACCAACTCATACAAGAGTATCACAAAGCCTTGGCACGAGCTCCTGGTATTCCGCTGGTGATCAGTTATCCAAGCTGGGCTACTGGCTTGGGTCTGGACACGCTTGTACAGTTCATCGAAAAGTGGGCCCCCTCCGATGTCGTACATTTAGACAGTGGAAATGAAGGCGATGCTGTAGCATTGTTACCACAGGTAGCTGGTAACAATTTTGTTCGTTCACTGCGTTCGCCCGAGTTTCGACCTATGATGAGAACGTCAGCACAGCTTGCAACGATGCAAGTCATATCCTACTTCCATAGTAAAGGAGTGGCCAGTTATGGGAACATGAGATGGAATCGGATCCCTCTTGTAGAATGGAAACCTTGGATCGTCCGATACGGCGAACATTCTCCTGGAATTCTTGGATTTATGCTATACGGAGAAAACATTGTACCTGAGTTCCTCGGGACGGTTTTCGATGGAAACCTGGTATCACTGGTGGTGCTAGAGGACGAATCCGCGTTGACAACTCCTCAGGTCTTCCGCGAGAGCGGATCCGAGGCCGATGACAGTGCGAACAGTGAAGCGCACCAAACTATGGACTTGAATGGCTCTCCAACCACTCAAAGGCTTTCGCATTTACAAACATCGCAACGGCCATGTCTACTCCGGACACCGAAAGAGAACCTCCCATATATTCTGACCGGGGATTACGGCTACAACACACCGTTGGATCCTTGCAAATCCTATACCATCGGCCAAGCGCTCATACATGGCATCGATGTTGAGCAGCAGGTTCTCTATCTTGTTACACCGATTTCCAAAAGTATCATTGAGAGCTTACGGAAGAATTGCAAGACTGCCTTCCCGAATATTGTACTTGTACGTGGGAGATGGGAAGCGCCGCAGTGGGTACGGGAGGAGCACTCGCCGCGGTTGTCACCCAGAGAAGCGAGGCGGGGCGAGGCGTGTGAGACTGCAGCCGGAATTGAGTTGCGCTCAGTTGGGGGCAGAGAAGATGTTGATGGTAGTGATGTGATCATGGTTGATGGAGAGCACGAACCTTCGAGCTGAACGTACCCTGTATTCATCTCGTAGAACTCAAGAAGAAATCGTGCTTGGTAGTCTGCACTGACGAGAGAAGACACCAAGTAAGTTGCTTGGTGCAATTAAGCTACTGAAAGACTTCGACGTGGCCAATTTTCTTGACCAGGACCACACAAAGTGTGCATGACAGTACCAACTCCAAGCAGCACCAATATATCTCATCAACATCAACATCAGCAATACGAAATGACCGAAGTACTTTGCTAACGGACTCACTGACTGCCTGATATCTGCAGAATATTCTGGATCTTCCTGTAAGTCATGGCAGAATGAGTGAATCCAAGAAGGTAAACAGGACGACACGCTGTGAGATAAGGCTCAACGAATTCCGCTACACAGATAATTGCTGGCTTCAAAGAAAACCCGTAAAGGGTACGAGAGCCCACAAAAATGAGTAGCTTGAAATCAGCAGAATAGACAAATAGGCAGGACAAAGTAAAGTATGAAGGTAACTACCCTTTAGAAAGGAGTGGAAATAGCGAAAGGCCCAAGTAGAACTATTTATAAATTAATATAAAAACACAGAGGTTTCCGCTAGGCGGCTTGACCGAGTGGTTAAGGTGACAGACTTGAAATTGCCTATACAGGTAGTGCTTCATGTTATCTGTTGTGTTCGCACGCGTAGGTTCAAATCCTGCAGCCGTCGACCTCCTTTTTGGTTTTCATCTTTTTTGATCTTGACGTTGAGTTCCTTTTTCTGCACGAAGCTGGATAGTTGACACTGGCATGCAAAGATGGCTTCGAGAATAACGCTTTGGGGTTGGTACTTCGGAGCGGAGATCTTTGACTGGAACACGATTGGGGAGAAAAATTCTGGTCAAAAGGGCATCAGTGACACTACTGGGGGCGATTGTGGCGACATAGGCTTGACTTGGGTTTAAGGCTACTATATAACAGGAACGTGCTTCCACATTCAGTGGAAAATTATTTTGTACGGTCTTCTGCAACTGGTACAAGATGCGCCTTCGCACATGGCTCTCTGGTAAACCAAGCGTATTTGCCTACGTCACAAAGCCATCCAGCCTTAATATCATGACCCACACAATCACGCGATTGTTATTTTGCGAACCATACAAAGGGGTATATAAACAAATGCGGTTTTGGCGTTGTTCTACCAAGAGACGCAAACCAAAACTTGGCGAGATCTTACGGTATTGAGGCCTGCCCCAACAAACGTACAAAGGACTCATCAGTCATTGTCAATAACCAGGATCTCCAGCTCTTTCACCAAGCCTCCAAGTTTCGTTGTGTCTGCGCCGTCCTTCTCGAGTTCCTTAATCCCGATCTGGTCTGTCTTGGACTCTCGATACATCCTGCCAATGATCTGCATGATCTCTCCATGCTTCATCCCCGGATTCTCTTGCTTCACGTCTGCGAAGACTTTCTTGACAAAGCCTTGATACTCGCTCGGTCCCTTGGCGCCCCTGGGTACGGGCTTGATCTGGACCAACTTCGCCTTACAATATCCGCACGCGTGTCGCGCTGTATCGATCGACTTCGAGTGTCGCTTGTATTCGGCCGCACAGGAAATGCACGCCCATATGTATTTGTAATCGATGACATAGGAGTGTTTGGTTGTGACCTTGATGCTGCGGTGTGCGAAGGCGGTGGTACATTTGCGTGCCCTGGGGAATTAGTCGGGAAAACACTCTTTGAAGTTGCATCCACTCACCATGCCTTGAACTCTTTGCCGTGAGGATTGTCTCGTATACCGCTGATCATGAAGCATGCGAGGTGGCAGTACTCATGTGCAATCACATTGATTAAGCGATCTAATAGGGTTATCAGTGCTGCAGACAGCGCGGAAAACGGGCCAGACGAATTCACCTTCGCAGTCAATGACCTTTTCTGCCAGCTCAATCTTCGCCTCGTGCCGATACCTGATCTCTGCCTTCTCTTGGCCCTGAGACGTTTTCTCTCGGCGGCCTTCCTTTTTCCAGTGCGCTCGGCCAGCGGTAGAATTCAATTTCCGACTCCACTCCAGTTTGACACCCAGACCATCATTCGCCATGGAACCAATCTTTCCGCCTGTGATTTTTTGATCGAGCTCCTCCAGGAAGCTGCTGGCCAGGGCGTGCTTCTCGGATTCAAAGGTTTTCCGTGCTTCCACAACTCGCTTTTCTGCGTCAGTTTTCTTGGGACTCCTATTCTGACTTTTCCTGGCCGATGCTTTGGGCGATGCGGTATCATTATCATCCTCATCTGACACTAGATCACGTAGTGAATCCAGAAAACGCAGTTTTGAGGGCGACTGCAAGATTTTGCGCGGTGAATGCTGCTCCGTCCATTCGTTGACCACATCCTGGTTCCAGAACGAGTCGAGACTTGGTCTATGGGGAGGTACCGGCAATGTGACATGCTGTTTGCTGGGAGAGACCAGTCGGTTCCGAGGAGCCTTCGTTGCAGGTGGCGTGCATGGCCTCTGAGATGGTGACGTTGGGGGGCTTTGTGAGAAACTTAATTTCCTGGATGAACGCTCAGGCGATGGCGAGCTGTTACTGGTCAGCTTCCAGAGGTTCGTATCATGCAACAATAATTACCTTCTGGAAGACCCTTCATTACTAGCTTCAAGAGAACCCTGAGAGTCTGTTTCTGCAGAAGAAGGACAATCTGTAGGTTCTGCTCTCGTCAGTCTTTTGAGATGTGATCCTGTCCTATTCGGATGAGAATCTTGCAGAGGGGTCCTCCTGGCTAATGCAGGTCCATTGAAGACATCTTCCTCGCTGAGAAGTGTCTTCGACGGCCAGTCATCTTCGGAGTATGCTTCTGACCCATCCTCAAAACTCGAATCATTCTCACTGCCACCAAGTGGGGAAGGTCGTTGGCTACTGTATTGAACGGGTTTCTTTACCAACCGACCAGGAGTCGAACGCACGTTGGTGGGTTTCCTAGGTTCCGATGCGAAGTCCACGGGGCCATTCTTCGTCAATGAGGAGGATTGAGCTTGATATTGAGGGTTTGACCTTGGAACATTGCTTTCTAAACGAGTTGATTTTGACCGATTTTGGTCATCTTTACCAGATATCGCGGAGGCTCCCTTTGTCAGTGTCAAGTGTTTCTGATTTCTTGACAAATTTTCCTTGGCTGTCTTCCTAGAGTGAGCTCTGCGCTCAAGTAGGGGTTGAGATTGTGGCCATGCTTTTTGTGCGTGTTCATTGATAATATCCTCTAGATCGGGCAGCTCATCGTCGCTGTCTGCGTTCAATCTGGCCATTGTAAGATGATTTCCTCCAATAATGATACTGCCAGAAACTGACTGCATTCTGACACCTCGACAACTTGTCCGTCGTGGTTGAGCATCTTGGCGCTGTGGTGGTTGCCATAGCGACAGCTAGACAGAATGGGAACGTCTACCTTACTCTGCCGCCTAACCTATTTGGTAATAGCATATCGGAGCATCGGCCCTATACACTTTAGTAGAGCATGGTAGAGCATCATCACCAGCTACATTCTGGAGATAAAACACGGTGGGAGAGCTCTTGGATTATTGAGCAATTTTCTCATCGACGAGATCTCGTAGTCCTCGAATCCCTGCAACGCTAACGGTTGGCTAAGGGTAGCGGAACGGGGATAGCTTTGCGGTTTCGTGGGGTGCATTCAATCAACCGATGCAATGCAGAGGACATGAAGCGGATGACAGGAGCACCCTCAGGGATTGGCGTAGATCCGCTCTTGTGGGATCACCAGCTCGCATGGCTGATTACTAATTCTCAACACCGGTGCGCAAATCTAAAGAAAGGGGGGGTGGGATAGGGTGGTCGTTGACGGCGCCAAAGCCATTTTCAACCGGCACCGCGATGCCGAAATGCTCATCGTGTCGAATCCCACGACTCTGGATCCCCGTGAAAAGCAACACTCGGCCTCGGGCAATTTTCCTTGAGCGAGAGATGCATTAATTTGGACTGCAGCTCTCGAATGCGAGATACGGCTTCACGAGGGGAAGCGAATGGCTGACTATCGCACTCCGTGCCACACTTCAATGACTCGGCCGAACTCGTCCAACCCTTTTGAACATCACTATTCAAGGCTTGCAAGCGATGAGAGTCGGCCGAGCGAGCTGGTTGCAAGTTGATAGTGCTACTATTATTCTGAGATCATTCGTAATACTCCGTGAACGAGGATAAAGTGGTGGCAAGTGACAGGCGAAGCCGATGGCTCAGCCTCGTAACAGGTAAGACAAGATCTGAGGTGGGTTGGACCCAAAAATGCGCAGATTTCCCACGCAGCGGCTTAGCGTGACTGCGGAAACCGGCTCTGACCGTGAGGAAAAGGGTGAACAGGACGTGGGAGAGCAGATGGCGGTGACAAAACAAGATTGATAGAGTGGCAGGGTAATGTTAGCGGCTCCAGCCACCATTCGTCACGGGGTCGCAGGACAACCCAATTTCCGCACTCGTAAGCAGGACGTCGCGAGCGAGCATGGGCGGATGAACGTCGCCCCGCAACTGGATGGAAGCCAGAGGGACCTTAGCCTGGTGGCAGGCTGCTGACAGACTGGCGTGTTAAACGTCATGCAACATTGCTTTATGGCGAAGGTGGCCGGAGACATTTGTGATGACAGATTTCGGACGATTCACGCAGTTAACGGTCTGGGCCGAGCATTGTTTCTCTCTCTACATGCGTAGCGCCGGTTGCGCCCTTCGATTACTTGTTTCGCAACCATTTCTCTGAGATGATCCCCACTACAACCTAGACCCATACACAAGGGCTGATGCACGGCCTGGTTACACCGGCAGGCCCCAGTTCCCGTGCCGCTGGGCTGTAAGGCCTCCCACCTAGCACGTAACAAAGGGTCCAACGTGGTTAGTGCTCCTTGATCCAGTCCATTCAACAGGGCACCACGGCCCAGACAATGCAACGTTTTCTGTAGCCTTGTTGTAGAGCATTTTGATGTCGACTGCCACATTCCTGTCACTACCTATGCAAAACTGAGTTATCCCGAAGACACGTTCCGCTCGCAGCCGCGGCACAGAGATGATGACAGGACCGAGCCGAAATCGAAAGCGGCAGGGATGGTACGTGCCGCGTCCGTAGCTCTCCGATAAGATAGTAGCAAAATGTTGTTTTCCAGGATTTATGCTGAATCCAGAAATGGGCAGCTGGAAGCGGTGTGGGTACGCATGCGGCACCTCTCTGCAACCCAGAAGTGACGCGGGCGAGCCGACAGGTGCCTAAAGCCGGCAGGAACCTAGAGTCTCGCCGCATGCACCTCACGAGGGTCATCTAGTCGGAGAGGCGCAGACATCGACTCTGTCCTCGTCGTTCCCCTTGGCGTGGGGAGTGCAGTGTAGAGCAATGAAACAATATGCATTCGGATGCAGACGCATGCACTCGCTCTCCCTTCATCGGACGCCCTTCTTGTGAATCCGCCTGACGTGATCCTTCTGTAGGATTGTTAGTTTTGGTCGCTTTTAGGAAACATGTCTCGAGCTGCGCCTACCATGTTGTCGACTCTGCTGAAAACACGCTCGCAACCTCCCCATTCACAGAGAATGCCGGGATTGTGTTTAGCCTCGTGCCTAGCGCGGTCCTTTTTACTGGAGAACCCCCCTTCCTTGGCTTGGGGGCATCCTTCATGTCGACAGAACAGCGACTTGGTATGTCGCTTGTAGTGCTTTCGAAGATCACAGCCTCGGGTAAAGGTTGCTCTGGAGGTACAGCCTGGAAATGCGCAGGACCAAGTGCCATCTACATTCAGGTATCCGTAGCCAGAGAGGTCCGTCATGGAAGGCGAACCTCCCCGCGAGAAATCAGAGTGAGACGTTGCCTGCGAAACGTCGGTTGCAAAAGCACCAGTCGAATTGAAGGACGCCGAGCGGGACTGGCGTGTTCCTTGAGGATCTGTCGCTTGCACCAGAGATGAAGGTGGAGAGTGCCGCCGAGAATACATGTAGGCTTCTGACAACTCTGAAAACGCTCCGGGGTATGTTTGACCCAAAGTAGGTAGACTGTTGACTGGTGGCATATAATAGGAGCTGGTTGACGGTCCTAGCATGCTCTCTACACTGCCGTTTCTTTGATGTGTGTGCTGCTGTCGTTGGTGATCGTATGGTCTGTGTGATTGAGATGACACCGAAGCGTCCAGAAAGATGGGGAACCCGTTTAGATGATGTGATTGCGATGCTTGGAGAGGCTGAAAACTATAGGAGCTGACGGGTATCGTGGGCGCGCCGCTGGTCATCCAACGATTGAGATTCTGCTGTTCTTCCATCAAAGATCTGTCCGTCTGTGCGGACGAGAACGTTGCCATGGCTTAACAGTCCGAGAGGTTCCGGCTATCCAATGTTGCAGTGACGATGAACCTGAACTAAATACAATACTTGGTAGCGCTGCTAGTACGGCTGTGATAGATGGGCTTGTTTATAACTCAAGAAAAGTAAAAATTAATGAGCATTTGGGCCTGAAGGTCAAATAAATGAATACTTCCTGTGAAAAAGGATCTGAACAGGTAAGAGTTGGACAGCGCAAGGGGTTGTTTAAGTGAAGATTGATATGTAGCTTGGAGCATCTGGTCGATCATGGGCAATGTGGAACTTACTGTAAGCTCGGGAAGGATTTAGGGCGTGGCTGCGGGGAGGGCTCCGCCAGGTGAAGGCTTCCATGGTTTTTGATAGGATACTATTTGTGCTGACGGCTGCGACAAGGTGTCCTTGATACATGGTGCAATCCGATCTCATGGGGCCTGTGCTTACACGCCGAGCTGAGAGTAGCGTTCACCACTCCAATCTCTCTCGGCTGAACACAGTTGAACAACGAGAACCGGAACACCGCTCAGCCAGGTCAGTGTCACGTAGACGAGAAAATAAGACAAGAAGGCTATTCGAGAACGAGCAAACGCTAGAATGCTTACGATGCTTGAAATAACGGCAATGAGGCCGATCTCAGGAACGTTCTCTGGGCATTCTAGCTTCCTCTGAACCCTGGAGTGCATACGTGACGTCAAAACTGGAGCTCAGCTTTGATAGGCCAATGAATGGGACTGCACCAGTAATACAACAAAGAAAGATAGGTTTCCTTTTACCCATGTCGGAAAGCATGAGAATCTACAGGGCATGATACAAAGCGCTAATCTCGCACGCATTATCATGGCTGGGATGTAGAAATTTGGCGTGGCATTTCTCAGACGCTCAAAACATGTATTGATAATGCGCAGGACCACGTCCAGAGTGGATGATATCAAGGTGGCCACACGTCTGTGCAGTAGTGTAAGAGAAGTGGAGATTCATCAGGCCATAGTTCTAAGACAGGTGATGGATAAGCGGTATCCTGCTGTCTCCATATGCAAAATCTGAGCGAAAGAACTGGAAATAGAAAGTGCATCATCCAGCGGTCCGGTGTGGTGAAATACAATTACTGCTTATGATGACGGACTAGAGTCTTTGCTCTGGCAAGAGCATAATTGTCTCGAGACGGCGTCGGTGATGTGTAGGGCTGAGATTATCATCGGGATAAGAATACATAGAATCTTGAGAAAGGACATGTGTAGTGAGTGAGCCAGGTCGCGCAACCATCGGTCGGTGTACGAGCAAAACCGCCGAGCAGCTGAGCGCGCCCGTTGGACTTGTTGACACTAGTGCCACGATCCACGCCGGGCGGATGATGCGAGCAAGTCTGGTCGTCGATTGGCCTCAGGCACTGCTCCGCCTGGTCCGAAACAGGGGAGTGGTGGTCAAGTTCTTAGCCGCAGTGCTGGCAGTCGTTGCGGCACCTCTTTCCAACGCCGGGATACTAAGACTGCTATCCTTGGCAACAGGCAACCCTGCCGAATCAGCCGGAAGATCTACAGGCGCGTCTTACATATCTGGTTCGTTCGCACATGCATGCGCATTGATGTTTGCTGCACTGTTGGGGGAGTTGCCGGTATGGGCTTCTTTTTTCACAAATCGAACACCCGCCGACGATCCGCGGTTTGTTGGCGGGAGATGAGTAGATCAGTCGAAGCCCCTCTGTCTATCTCGTCAGAGTTCCTGTTCATTGGCGAGTGCTGAAGGGATTGGCACGCCGTCATACATCCCTCCGAGCCACGACACATCTGACCACGAAGATGCTAAGCACTGGAACCAGTCTCGTTGCGCGTGGCTTTATACACCAGCCCCTCAGTTATCTCACCCACGTGTCAAAAATAGGTCTGAAGGAAAGACCACGTGCTTCGGAACATCTGCAGATTTTCCGAATGTGGTGACAGTATCTATAATATCGAAAATATGAATGTCAAGGTTTGGAGGGATTGCTAGTCGTACTCGCAACCCCTGTTTGATAATCGAGTCACAGTTTGCCTCAACCCTAAGGGGGTTTCGTGGGTTGCGAGCATTCTGCAAATCAGATTTTAGGATAGGCATTACCGTCCAGTCACTGCAGATACCAATGTGCTCAGTCAATAAACACCCTTCCCCGTAGTTGCGGGTTATGGCGCATGCAAATTCTCCACTATATCATACTCGAGGTGCAAAAGTGAGGCACAGAACTCGCTTGTCGACGGATGACTGCATCCGAAAGGGCGATCAAGGGGCCAGATCCAATAGCGAAGATGGGCGCGAAAAAGTCAAGACAGTCGTAAGCAACAACCATGCGTAGAGCATACAGCATCGATCCAGGAACAAATCGACCGGTGACCAATGCGCAGTATGCTTGAATCCGTCCAGTCTCCGACTAAAGTATGTGAAAGGTCTGGTAGGCAACACTAGATGCGTAATTGGATTACTATAACGGTGTATGCCCTCAACAGGAATTCTTGCGCCTAGAGCGCTTGATGTTTGCTCGAAAAAGCAAACAAGAATGGTTGAGGGTGGGCACCTTTCAGTAGCCGGTGACGAGGCTCGGACATTATGCTACATTCATCCGATATGTTGCAGTATGTCTGCATGTGTTCACCGGTGGCCAAGAATATCCATGTTCGCCCACTGCCCTGTCAGAGGCTCTAGTGTGCGTAAGGTAGGTAACTCTGAAATAGACAAAAAAACAATAGGATGCAGGTCGCATCTCTGTCTGGATCTGCTTCAACGAGATTTTTATTTTTACTGCCAGCAAAGTATCAGGTTACTGCGTCGCGTCAGATGCTTCAGCACCTCCTGAAGCCGACCTTTGCTTTGCAAATGTCCAACTCCGATTTCGACCGGTGTCAGAATAAAAAAAAGGATGACACATTCTTCAACAGCACTTATTTCCGTCACTTGGCTAGTTTAAATCATGTATTTCTATACTTCTTTTGCATGGAGACTGCATGTACTCGTGAAGGGAAGCTTTGAACCTAGAGTAAGATGAAAGGCATGGCGAGTACGAGAATGGCGAAGCTTTTACTCATACCGTAGTCGTGAGACACAACGAGTTTAACACATGGCAACTGTCCTGAACGACCGAGGAACGCCATGGATGTGCGGAAGGTTGGTGGCGGTCGGAGCGGAATTTCTTCTTCGCCGGACGAGGGTCGAAGTCTGGCCTTCAACCTTTGTCAACACTCTTCACCTGCTCTGCCTGCTCCTTCACGGTGTTCCCCATCCGCTTTCATCCTCGTGGACGCTTCGTCGTGGTTTCGTTGGTGTCATTGGGTGTTTTCACATTGTGCCATTCCCACAGGTCTTCGTCCTGATCGAGGCGCCGGCAGCTTCTAGCCAGCTCATCTCTGCCTTAAACTTGCTATCTGCAAGCGCGCGACAGCTTCGTTGCTGTATCCGGATTCTAGTCACGCAGATTCCTCCACGGGCTTGGCTGGTACAGGAGTCTTTCTTCTTACAATGCCACTTTGATGACTCGACGCTGATACATTCACACCATTCGGCCTAATTCACAACCTCAAGTCACCATCACCTTCGAAACCTTACACTTCCCTCGAGCTGAGAACTCCTTTGAGGTCAGCAGGCACTGCAGGAGGCTTTCTTTGTGCACCTTAATGTCCTAGAACTGCCGTCTTCCAACAATAGTCATTCCACCATTGTCTTCACAATAGGATTCTATTTTTGGAAACCTATTGGCCGTGTCTATTGCCTCTACCACGCTGCGTACAACGAACCCTCACTACCTCTCTCACACACACTTGAGTTCGCACCTCCTCTGTGGTGAAGCAGAGTCAATCGAAATGTCGTCCATCGGCCATATTGCCGGCAATCGCAACAGCACTCCCGAAACAAGTAACTCTAGCCTCCGTCCACCGTCGAATCGAACCGTCAGTGGTGGGCATCACCTCCGTGCTTCAGCTGATATGGGATCCTTTTCTGCGGCGCCGCACATTCGAGGGATCCGACCTTCCTCCGAAGTGTACTTCAATCAAAATCAAGGTCAGGGCAATCAAGACGACATGGAGAAGGCGGCGCAACAATGGATTGCCGACATTGACCAGTACGAGACTACACTTGAAGAGATGGCGGCAGCCACGCTTGACCAAGACTTCAAGGATGAACTCAGCGCTATTGAACAGTGGTTTCGCGTGCTGTCTGAGGCGGAGAGAACAGCTGCACTTTATGCTCTGCTGCAACAGACGACGCAGGTGCAGATTCGATTCTTTATTCAAGTCCTTCAACAGATGGCAAAGAGTCACCCTATGTCAGGCGTACTCTCGCCGGCAAACTTTGGAGAGAAAGGTGAGTCTGAATGAATGCGAAAGAAATTACCATGGCTGATCAGGACAGATCCAATGTCGCAAAAGATGAGCGACGCGATGAGCAAACTGTCCGTTGAAGGATCACGCAACTCCTTGGGCCTTGGAAGACCGCCACCCTCACCCAGTGCTAAGCGAAACTCTGGCCTGGACGCTTCGACAATCAATTCGATGTTTCCAGACGCTGCGGCTGCCATTGCAAAGCAAAAGGCCGAATTTACCCAGCATACCGGAACAGCCCCTACGTCCAATCGCAATAGTGCCGCCATTGGTGACCGCACTTCGTACCATGCGCCAAGTCTGTCAAACTCGGAGAGCACCAAAAAGGAAAATCACCAAGCGCCACCACCATCTCCGTGGACATCACGCGGTACTGACAATCAGAATGCCAGTGTCCGACCAAAGTCCTCTTCTGGACACCAACCCATGGGCCAGTTCACTCAGCCTCCCCCTTCTGCTGGGCTCCGTTCCGGCAGACCTCAACTTGGGAATGATGGCAGTGTACAAAACACCACCTTGAATGCCGCAGAACCTCCAAATAGTGGCATGTCGGTCTTCTCTCCGTACGCGCAAAGCGGGAATTGGGCGTCAATGGTCAATACACCCATGGTCTCCAATTTCAACCAACCCCAACAACAGCCGCAAAATCCATCTCAAGCAGACATGGTTGCAAATGCGACCGCCATGAAACTCGCTGCTCTCTCAACTGTCAACAACCGCATCCAGCTTGACGACGTTCGTAAATATCGTCGGGCTCGCTCTACAGAAGGCCAAGGAAGTGGTGCTCAACAGCAATTGGCCTCCCCAGGCATGCCAGGGACGGGAATACTCATGACAAACGAGTTAGGGCATATCCTTACACCGCAGCAAGCCGCTGCACTGCAAGCGCAACAATTGGCGGCGATGCAGGGACGACGTTCTCGTCCAAACTCGCCGGGCATCGCCATCCAGGGCGCGCCCGGAGTTGGCGCCATGAACTTCACCTCCCCGCAAAACAATGGATTTCTTACCGCTTACGATGCTCCTAACCCGATGTTGAACAATCAGCTTGCGGGTCTCAATTTAAATCAATTTGCAATGGGCATGGGCGCAGGCCATGAAGGCTACCTATCAGATCATTCGGAAATGACTCGTGGGCGATCTCCCAGAGGACGACGCGGAAGCTCCAAGCCACCAGAAGATCCTACGGATGCTTCACTCCTTCAGGACATCCCGAACTGGTTGCGGAGCCTGAGGCTGCACAAATATACGGACAATCTCAAGGATCTTAAGTGGACTGAGCTTGTTGAGCTAGACGATGCAGGCCTCGAGAAGCGTGGTGTCAATGCTCTGGGAGCGAGACGCAAAATGCTCAAGGTATTTCTCTTCCGTGTCGTGCAATGTTCACATTGTCTAACCTCTTTGTGTCTAGGTATTTGATCAAGTAAAAGAAGCCCGCTCTGAAGGAAAGCTTTAATCGGGCGATTGCCGAGTCAAATCAGGGGGTGAATCAGTTCTCAGTGCTTTTTGTTGCTTTTTTCGGTCGAGCTGGCAGCATCACCTCACGTATGAGGTTGCATTGTTTAGCGGACTTTTGAAACATTAGAGATTTCATCGGTAATCACACAGCATCTGACATTATTGCAGGATGTCTTGTGATTCACGGAGTATTTCGTGCACTTAGGGATCTGCAACACGTGATTCCTCACATGTATTACTGTGTGGTGCATTGGCGAGTATTGTGGTTGATGAATCAAAATTGGCTTTCATTGTCATGTTTGAGAAAGGTACAACGCTCTCAGTGGTGAATGTCGTGTTCCTTTGTTACTATGTAATCGTCACAATAACAATCTTAAAAGAGCATCACATTGTCGGACACCCGAAACAAAGCTTTCTTTGTTTGCCTCTGCGAATCTGCTGACTATGGCACACCTGCTCATCATTTAATTCCAGCAGGCAATGCCTCACTGTCCATTTCCCTGATCCTTGAACACCTCAGAAATCAACGGTTCTTTTTGTCGATACAAATCATCCGTTTGCTGATTTCTCTGAAAGCGTCGCGAGACATTCGTTGCACACTCTATTCCATCAAATGGCTGGGTTTTCCAAATTCGCTTCAGCGCTGGGCGCTATCTTTTTGGCACGACTTGGATCTGCGGGCTACGTCCTGAAGGAGGACTTTTTATCAAATCCATCAAATTCATTTGACGGCTTCAACTTCTTTAATGATGAAGACCCCACAGCTGGCACGGTGGAGTATGTCTCCGAGCCAGTAGCAGCACTGGCTTCCTTAATTGGATATAATCATGACAGTGTCATTGTTGCTGTGGACGCAAAGACAGAGCTAGGCGAATCCGCGACTGCAGGACGTCAATCAGTGAGGCTCGAAGGGAAGACAAACTACAACCATGGGCTGCTGGTAGCAGACGTGACGCACATGCCCGCGGGCTGCGGCACCTGGCCGGCTTTCTGGCTCTTGGGAGCCGGTGATTCATGGCCTTCCACCGGAGAAATTGACATCATCGAAGGAGTCAACAACCAGGCTGGCAACCAAGTGACCCTACATACCACGTCTGGCTGTGCGATTCAGAATCGGACTGGTCAGAACGTTTATACCGGCAGGGTCTTGACATCGGACTGCGATGTGAATGCTCCGAACCAAGACCACAATGCCGGCTGCGGTATCCAGGCTCCGACGAACCCTGTTGGCACCGCGAGTTTTGGGACAAACTTCAACACTCAGCAAGGTGGTGTCTTCGCCACGGAATGGACATCGGACGGCATCACGGTCTGGTTCTTTCCACGGAGTGCCATTCCTCAGGACCTGGGTTCGAATAGCACGACTCCGAACCCTCGGGGTTGGAAGCAAACCCCTCTTGCACAGTTCTCGGGTTCGAATTGCACTTGGGATGCGCATTTCCAGAACATGCGGCCCATCGTCAACATCGACCTTTGCGGCGCATGGGCCGGTGATGCCAATGTCTGGGAGAGCAGCGGCTGCCAGGCACAGACGCAAGTGGATACTTGCGAAGATTATGTCAGGACGTATCCGGGTAACTTCACCGAGGCCTACTGGATCTTCAAGGGAATGCGGATGTACGAAAGTGATTAAGGTAATGGCCCGCCTTGTAATTGTCTTGAGTTGAATATGCTCTTAGGTTTGAAAATGATCAACAAACGAGCCTTTGAGCTCTGTGTCTCTGTCGACTCATAAGTAGATTGTAAGCCCTCTTTTGAGTGAAACATGATGTGCAAGTGGTTGCGGGGCAAGCAAGACAGTTGAAAGTGATCGCAACGCGGGTACGCGGTCAAACGCCACAACCCGAACCTCACGCACCACCATGAACCTTATTGCCTGCGCCCCTTGGCCGTTCCTGTTTGCTACGACACTACGGCCGAAATCCTAGGCACGGACTAGCTTCTGCCTTTTGCCATTGCTCGAAAAGGTTTTCCATCGTGGTCGTGTTCGCGAACTGTCGACTACACAGCTTCGACCCAGCGAACGCGCGTCATGTAAATGTTGCGCTGCTATTGAGTGCTTCCCCAACCGGTTCACTTGATACATTGAGCCTTTTTTCTCGCATCGTGACGCGTCGTTCGTCCCGAATATTCCTCGTCTTGCGCACATGGCGTCCGAGGGCGCAGCAGAGCCAGAACCAGCGACCGAAAAGCCATCGGACCATGAGGAGCAGCAACCCGCGCCCATTGTCGGCCCTCAACCACAGGATGTGAGCACGTTCGAACAGGCCGACTCCGAGTTACCCCCGCTCCCAGTCGACGACGGGAGCTTGCTCAATGGCGCTGAAGATTCCGTACAGGGGCAGAGCGAGTTGGTGGGAGATCGGACGGATGCAGCAGTTTCGACAACGATGGATGAGCGGGAGATGAACAAACACCTGATGGACGTCGAGTCGAGCTTCCTGCCGGAAGCTTCGCCGGCAGCGCAAGCTGGTGCACAAGCAGGACTGGATGATACATATGTCTTTGGTGCCGAGTCAAATGACGGTGGGCAGGTCCATTCGGATCAGGCAGAAGCAAGTCAAGCTACATCTCAAGATGTATCAGAAGAAGAGCTCGGGTTTCGTGCGATACCTGAGGCGATACCTGAGCAACCGGAAATTCCAGAGACTGCGACTCCTGCATCTCCACCTACTCCTGTTGGCGCGTACAAGACTCCAGCACAAGGCCTTTCAGGAAACGTAACACAAGATGATGTAGTACAATCCGTGGAAGACTCGTCAGAAATGGAGCACATGCCATCTTCTCCTTCAGCAGCGGCGGCACAACGCACTCATAACAAATTCGCAATCGAAAAGACAGCCGCTGGTGATGAGGAAGAGGTCAATGATAATCGAGAGGATGTTACGGTAGAGCCCTTCACAACGGCCAATGGATCGCTTGCAGAAGACGATGGCCCTGTGACAGAACACCAGGCTGCTTCAGTTGATCGGTCAAGCACTCAAGAATCAGAGCATGATTCTTTGGCACCGCTCAATGACAATATACACGTTGATACGCTTTCTTCACGATTGCGCAAACGACCAAGCTACTTAAAGACCAGACAGTCGAGTCAACGCTCTTCCGCGTCGTCTCTTACGAACAAATCAGATGGGGACAACTTCAGCGATGCTACATTAAGTGTCGATTATGCTCTACAAACAGGTGGCGCTTTGTCTGCTGAGACCCCTTTCATTTCTCGATCGCGCACAGGACTGTCACGGCTGCCGAGTCTGGGAAGCGTTGCATCCTCCACTTCTGGATTTGGTGATACAACTCCTACGTACGATCGGTTCCGCACCTTTGGCGGCAGCGGCTATTTTTCAAGTCGCAACGATTCTCGGGATTTAGAACGCCTGAGCGAAGAGAGAGCGCATTCCGAATCTGCTCCTACGACGCCTCGGGCTGGTGAATTTGGCAGCATTGCGCCCACAGATACAGTGATTGCTCAACACGTGCAGAATATTCAGGTCCCCGATACGATAGCACAAGCATATCGGGCACGGCACAGGTCACAGTCCCCTGAGAAAAGACCGGCTTCGTCTGGCATGGCATCGACCCTGCAAAGTCGCACCAGAAGCCATTTGACACTTAAAGAACAGAACAGTAAGATTGATCGGCTGAGCAAGGAGAATTTCGACCTCAAGTTGAAGATACACTTTCTTGACCAAGCTCTACAAAACCGATCAGACGAGGGAATTAAAGAAATGATATCTAAAAACGTCCAATTTCAGACTGATCTTGCCAACGAGAAGAAGGAGAATCAATCTCTGCGACGCAAAATTCGAGATTTGGAGCGAAAGGTGAAGAGCCAAGAAGATGGTCTGGCAGAAGCTAAAAAGCAGAGCAGCGAGTATACAGAAGAGCCCAACGTGGATCCGTCACAGCAGGCGGAAATGGAAGAAGAGATTACATTTCTTCGAGAACAGCTGGTATATTCCGAGACGCTGGTTGAGAAACTCACCGAGGAAAAGATGGGCAAAGAGGTGGAGAATCGTCGACTTGCAGAATATGTGCGTAACATGGGCGAAAGGAAAACTTCCGAACCCAGTGCTGGAGATGAAGAGACTATGGAAATGTGGAAAGACCTTCTACAGGCCGAGACTGCCAGGCGAGAGCAGGCTGATGAAGATGCTCAACAATGCCGAGAAGAGATTGCCCAACTCAAGGAGCAGATCGCCGCACAATCAACCACAAATCACACCAAGTCTTCGCACATAAGCAGACGATACCAACACCTTTCATATTCCTTTTCACAGTCTGGCGAATCGGAGAACAATAGCATCCAAAACGGAGAAGCTGTTACAAGTACAAGCAGTACAGCTGTGGAGCAACTCAAACACGAGAATGCTGAGCTTCGACGCGATCTTGGTGCACAAACCTCTATGTTGACTTCCCGCAACCGCGAACGCGAACGGTTGCAACAAGAAATCGAGGATCTCAAGCTTCTCCAAAGGCGAGGCGATGGCGTCAAGTCCATTGCTGGAGACAGCATTTTTGAGCGTTCAGTATCTCGGGCGAATCAACGTCCAGCTTCCCGAGCAAGTGGCCATACACGAATTAGCCAATTAAGTGATACCGAGCGCGAAGAGTATGATCGTAAACAAAATGCATTGCGCGACGAACTGGCCGAGCAGAAACTGTTGAATCAAGATTTGGAACGAGAACTGAATGTCCATCTCGACGAACTCTCTCAGATGGAAGAAAAGTTACGCACTTTTGAAGAGGAAATGCAATCTGCTACGGAAGATTTGCAAGCTCTACAAGTTGAGCGTGATGATGTGCTTGCGGCTTTGCAAGAGAAGGAGGTCGAGTGCGATGAGCTTGAAAAGGAGGCCATCAGCACCATTGATCAGCTCGAGCTGCAATTGAGGCAGAGGCAAAGAGAAATTGAGAAGACGACTTCCAGTTTGGCTAATCGCGACGAAGATTTCCGGGCTTTGCAACATGAGCTGAAGCAAATGTCAGAATCAGTCATTACGCTGGAGGATGATAGACAGGCTTCTACCCGCCGTATTCAAGCCTTGGAGCAAGAGTTAGATGATGCCAATGGGGAGCTGGAGAGTCAAGATAAACGGCTAAAGGAATCGCGTGAGAAAAATGAAAGGCTAGAGGTCGCCACAGAGTCTCACCAGGGTGAAATCAGTTTTCTCCGTGAAGAGCAGGAAGGTGACAAAATTCGGATTGGAGAGCTTGAAGATGCCTTGAATGCCGCTCAACAAGCCGTTGCGGACGAAAAGGAAAGACTTCATGACTTGGAGCAACGCATGGAAGAGGAAAAGAAACAGCGCGAAGCCTTGGATAGCCAGGAGAAGCAGGAAGTTCAGGGTGTCATGGATGAACTCAACGGCCAAACGAGCAGGGCGAAGGAGGAGGTGCGGAAGTTGCGAAAGAATCTCAGTGCGAAGGAAGTCGAGTCTTCGAACTACAAACAGCGGCTAGATGAATTAGAGGATGGGCTGCGTACTGCGCTGGGCAGCCCGAATGGTGCTGGGTCTGGCCTGCTAAAGGTTAGTTTATCACTGCACATGGGAAAATGTCCACTAATGGTTTTTTTTGTCAGATTGTCCACAAAGTTCAGAAGGAGCTTGCCGATACAGCCGAAGCACTCGAAAGTCACAGACATGACGTCGCCGAAAGGGATCGTCTTCTTCGAAGCCGGGATGCTCTGCTGGAGTCTACTGGTCTCGAATCGCGCAAGTTGTCGGATCTCTTAGACACTGAGCGTGCAGCACGTCGTCGCGAGCGTCTGTTGTACGAAAACACAGCCCGGGGCCACCAGGCTCACCGCACTACACTTGCAGCGCACGAAGCTCGGGTTCTGGAACTTGAAACGCAAAAGGGCGTTGACAAGAAGAAGATTGCGCACTTGGAAGAGCGGATGAGGGAGCAGCTGCTGGAGCGGCACAATATACTTCTCGCGCTCTGGAGTCGACTGTCGACTATTTGCGGCGCAGAGTGGAACCGAGACCATGCCCTTGTTGATGGCGAACCTCCAAGCTTCGAAGTGCTCAACAAAAACCTTCCGGGATTCAGCAAGAACCTGATCCTTGCTGTCAAAACCGTCGAGAGCCTTATCGGTACATTCCGACACCGCGTGCGCCAGATCGAGAAGGACCTGTGGCGCGACTTCCAGACACTCGAGCACGCCCTCGAAACCCGCACCAAGCGCCTCGACAGTGTCGAAGCCGTTGTGAAAAACCTCGCTCCCAACCCCAACAGCACCCTTTCCCCCGTCCGCCCCGCCGTGCCCAGCCGCAGCTCCTCCCGCAGCGGGCCCGCCGCCAGCTCGTCCAGCCGACACGCTGAAGAAATCGCCAAGCTCAAGGGCGAAAACAAGATCCTCAAAGCCGAACTGCAATTCGCCCGCCAGACCTCGCCCACCCTGCCGCCAACATCTCCGCCTCGGCAACGGGGTTCGTCCGGCAGCACCGGCCCAGGCCCATCCCATCTCAGCGCGCGCGACGCAACCGCCCGCACTGTCAACACCCTCCTCCGCCACCACTCCACCTCCGCCGTCGAGCTCCTCCAACAACAACAACAGCAGCAGCAACAACAGCAGCGACAACAGCAGCACCACGGCAGCGGCGATGACATCGCCGCTCTCCACCAGTCCACCGGCTTCCCGCACGTCGTGCCGCCCGCCCACCGTACGCGTAGCCTCGCGCTTCCTGTGCCGGCGACATTACCGTCGCCGTCAAGCACAGCGTCGCAGCAGCAGCAGATGCAGGGCCAGCAGGGGCCGAGCGAGCAGCGCTGGATTCACCGGCTGAAAGAGCTGGAGCGGCGGCTGAAGGCGGAGCGCGAGGCGCGGTTGCTGGATCGGAGTGGAGCGCGGAAGCGGTTGGAGGAGGGGCGGGCGGAGAACGAAGAGTTGAGGATGTTACTGGAGCGGGAGAAGGTGAGGAGGGGGAGTGTGGTGAGTAGTGTTGGTGGAGGATCCGTAGTGGGGAGGTCAGAGGGAGGGGAGTAAGGGTGAAAATGCTGAAAAGACAGGTTTGATGCGCTCCGCTCTCGTTCGCGGTTTTGTGTGAGTAAGTTTATTATGCTGGAATGGGCGAGAGGTGGATGTGGAGCTGCTGTTAACTGAGGTTGTAAGAACTTCTTTGTTGACTTAGACGGAACGGACTTTCTCCGGAAAATGGCTTGAGTGCAGATGAGAATTGCAGGCCGGGAAATAAACAACAAGATGGAGACTAAAAGCACGTGGTGACTTAGCATTGTACAGTACCTATATGTAGATCTCGATGTCTAATATATCTTGCACACATTTAGCTAAACCGTTTTCATCTTTCCATATTTCTAACATCTACCCATCGGCCCATAGTAACTTTGTCAGACGTGGTCTCTCACATTTTTTTTGAATCAAAACAAAGGATTGAGAGGACGTATCTCTCCCAACACCCTACGCCAGGCAATGCTTTCCCAGCAACCAGCGTTACTATCCCAGTACAGCCACAACGCCACGCTGACCTATCTTAAAAACTCACCATGCACAACCACGCGAATAAGGTGTACCAAATACTCAAGCATAGAACTTCAAGCACCTACTATCATCATGTGCCGACTTGCACGTCAGACCGCACACGCGGGTCCCACACTTCATGCACTTCACGCGTCCCCAGTAGCCGCAAATTTCGCAGAAATGTCTTTGGGGCGGCGTGTTGGCGGGCGGAGGCCCGACTCTTGCAGCAGAATAGGACAGCTGGGGCTGCACAATCAGAGGATCCAGCTCTTGCTGAGACGGCGCTGCAGGGACCCGCGTATGCAGCAGTGGATGCAGTGCATCCGAGTCAGCGGAATCGACATCCATTGGCTCGCCAGATGCTGCACTGATTTGTGGAGCTGGAGGCCCGACCGACGTGGGAGACGGTGTGGTGATGGAAGGAGAGGCGGGAGCAGGACTGGATGACTGCTGTGAAGAAGCGATGGAGTCTCGTTTCGCCCTTTTTGCTGCGGACGGTGGTCTGCCCGGTCGCGCCTTCTCCAAGGATGACCGAGCAGGACGTGCTGCTGAGGGTCGAGGGTGGGCAGATGCAGCGGTGGTGGATTTGGGTGGCTGCATAGCCAGCAGAGCCTCTTCGTCGGCTAGGTGGTTGGCAAAGGTCTTTTGAGACTGCAGAATTCTCTTCACACCCGGTGTCATTTTGCCTCGGGAACCTCGTGACGCCTCCTTACGGGTGGGTACTGGTATGTGCACATCCTTGCTACTGTCCTTATCGAGCTCTGCAAGATGTCTTTGGATCGCGGTCTGTTGTCTTGCTGTAAGCTCGTTGCCCGGAGCAGTGGCCAATGAGGGAAGGTTTCGGGCGAGCCGTTTCTGTGGATGGGAAGGATTGATGGCGGCCTTGGACGGGTCATAGCCTGTGTCTGGGACGTAGGCCCAGCCTGGAGCGACAGTCGTGCTCTTCGCGGTGGGGAGCTCCTCAATGTGCGGCATGTTGACGCAGACAAGTTTATCGGCGGGAGACGAGATCAGGCGCGATCTCACGTGCTGTCTCCAGCCACAGAATTCGGACCCTGATCTCGAGAGCAGGGATATTCGGCTCGTCCCGACGGGTAGAGCCACTGTGGCTGCAGGTCCTCGCCTCTCTCCCCGACCTGACAGGGGCTGAGCTGGAACTTATTGTCTTTGCCAAACCATGGTCATGACATCTATCTGATTTCTTCTCCCTTCCGTCTACCTCCATATTCACTTCCTCGCTACTATGGATACCATCACTGTGACTTCCAAGACATCGGCTCTTGTATCTCCCAAGGTCGCCAAGACCAAGGCGGCTCCTCCGAGTACCTCAAGCACCGTTCCGGCTGCTGCTTTTGGCTGTGGTAAGTAAAGTCGCAAGCCTCTAGAGCCAATTTCTTCCTCGAATCGATGCTGCTTGCTGTTGTGGTCAGCGGATTATCAAGTAGCCTCCTCCGTTTACCTTGCTCTTCTCCCTCCAGACCATGCATTGAACCTCCCATGCTGATGCAGCCTATAGATCATGTCCAGAGCCTGCTGAACGCCGAAACTCGCAAAACTGCCCTACAACAACACTCCCTTATTCAACAAACCATTTTCGACCGACGAAATGCCTCGCAGACCCATAAATCGAGGGCACCTGAAGGCCGTCCAGTCACCTCTCTCACTCCGGTATATCTGTGCCTTCAGTGCAGCCTGATCATCACACCAGAGAATCGAGAAAAACACTATGAAACCAAGAAACATGTATTCTGTACGATTTTCCACGCAGAAATACCATATTGAGAAGGGCTGCATGCTGACGAGTTGTCACTAGATATTGAGTCAAGATCTGGTTGTTTGTACTGCCGACAATGTCGTGACTTTGTCTACGATCCAACCTTAGAAGCTGCACGATTGCAGCGAGGTACGCTCTCAAACACGGATACCCATACCAGGAGCTAAACAGGAAACAGGGCGAAAGAAGCGCTCGTTTGACGAAATGAACAACCCCGAAGATCAGAAACTTGTGGGTATTAATTCAACCTTCATACCGTGCCGTGCAACCGGTTTGCGGGGACTATACAACATGGGCCAGACTTGCTTCATGAGCGTCATCATGCAGAGTCTCATCCATAACCCAATCATACGAAGCTACTATCTCTCCGAGGGTCATCGTCAGAGCGATTGTGATAGAGACAAGGAAGATTGCACAAGCTGTGGTATAGACGACATATTTTCCGAATTCTTCTCGAGTGAGAAGGCCGAAGGCTTCGGTGCTGTCAACATGCTTGTCAGCAGTTGGAGAGGCTCATCGGTACGACTTTACATAACTTCTTGCATACTTGTTATATGAAGCTTGGAAACTTGGCTAACGAAACGTTCTATTCCAGACACTAGCTGGCTACCAACAGCAAGATGCCCACGAATACATGCAATTCATCCTCAACTCCCTCCACCTCGCAAACACCAACGCCGACTCCCCGACCGCACTCGACACTGATTCCTCCGCCTGCCCTTGTATCATTCACCGGGCTTTCTCCGGTCAACTCGCCAGCACCGTCACCTGCTCCTCCTGTCACAACACCACCACCGCCATCGACCCTTTCCTTGACCTCAGCCTCGACATCCGCCACCGCGCCAAGAAAAAGAAGGGCGACAAATCCAGCGAGCTCAACGGCGATACCGCTGCCAACATCACCCTCTCCTCCTCCTCCCCGCACACTCTCCAGTCCTCGCTCGCTCGCTTCACCTCGCCCGAGCTCCTCCCCGCCACCTCCTACAAGTGCAGCCACTGCGCCTCCTCCTCCTCCGCCACCGCCTCCGCCACCAAGCGCCTGCTCATCCGCGCCCTCCCGCCCGTCCTCGCCATTCACCTCAAACGCTTCGAACATGGCGCCGGCCCTGCATCCGCCAACAGCACGAACGGCACGTCTCACAGTGGCGGCGGTACCAGCAAGCCCGGTGCGGCCAGCGGCGCGAAGATTGAGGAGCGCATCGCCTTTCCCATGACGCTTGACGCGGGGCCGTACACAGTGCGTGGAGCGGGGCAGGGGGGCGCTGACGAGAAGGATAAGAAGGTCAAAAAGGAGGAGAAGGAGAAGAAGGAGAGCGATGGGAAGGATGGAAAGGATGGGAAGGAGGGCAAGGAGGGAGATGAGGCGGAGGCGCTGTATAGTCTATCGAGCGTGGTGGTGCATAAGGGGCGGATGGACAGTGGGCACTATGTCAGCTATGCGCGCGAGGGGAACGAGTGGTTCATGTTCGACGATGCGAAGGTGACGATGGTGGGCGAGCGGGAGGTGCTGGGGGCGGAGGCGTACTTGTTATTTTATGTGGCGCAGCGAGTATGAGGGCAGTGCGTTCATTGGGATTGGTATCAAAAGGGATCCGACGATAGGTGCGTGGATAACATGGAATCTTGAGGAATTGTGTGGCATGGAGGATTTTGGCTTGTTTGGTAGCCATTCTGGAGTTTGGCAACTTAAGGCATCCTCCAAGCTGGGGGCATCTTCATCCGTTTTTAATCAAGTTCTGCAACTCTGAAGATTCTGTTCTACCTCAATTTGTATCTACAGATTGCATCCGCGAGCCAGCTCACAAGAGATGTGCAGATCATTGGTCATCGATGACGTGCAAGAACCTCTTTTCTTCTCGCTTCTCACGCTCACTCTGTGGGGGCAAGTCGTAATATACATTGCTTCGGTATCCTTTCTGTTGAATGAACCAAGTCAGCATTGGTGACTAGGAAGGAGCAAATACTTGAGACGAAAGGATAAAGTTGGAAACGGCGTACCAAGTACTCAAACGTCAATCCCTTTAATTCCGCCGGCTCGATGCCAAGATCCGCAAACGTCTTGGCTGTCTCATCGATTTTCTGATCGATAAATTCCCGTTCCACCTGATCTGCACTCGTCTGCTTCCACCATATGACACGATTCATAATTTCCGCCGCTTGGCTCCAGATGCGCTTAGGGATGTTGATGTGCCGCCTGTGCTTGATGATTTCCTGATCTACGAGCTCGGCAATCTCGGCGGTTGAGTAGTTGGTGGGGCCGTAGAGTTCGTAAGTTTGAGACGCAGTATTGTCATTGTTGATCATGGTTTCGAGAGCCATGCCCACGTCAATGACCTAACAAGATGAGTACATGACTTGCATAACCAGGTCGACGAGGAGTAAGCTTACATGCACCGGCCAGTACCGCTCTTGCATGTAGTTTGATGTGATAAAGCTTTTAGCACTGGCGAGCCTGTTCAAAAGACGATCTTCGTAGCCGTACATGGGAGCTGGACGGACAATGGTGGTTTCGGGGAAGATATTACGAGCCACTTCTTCCCCTCGTGCCTGACTGGCAATTAGTCTGGAGCTCGGTACTGTAGAGAGCACCATGTTTTAGGAGGTACCTTTGTGCGAAAGAATTCAGAGGGTGAATTTTTATCTGCATTAAAGGACGAGACCTGGACGAAGCGATCTATATCGTATTTGGCACAAGCTTCTGCGATGCGTTCAGTCCCTTCAACGTGCACATCTGCAAGAGTAAAGTTCCTGATTTGCTTTAGCAACATGCTCAGTGAAGCAGCGTTCAACCTCACTTCGTTGGATAGTCTCGCCCAACCAGATTGTAAACCATATCCGAATGTCTAACGCTCTCTTCTATCGATGCTGTATTGCGGAGGTCATATTCCTAACGCTGTATCAGATCAAGCTCCCCAGTTGCAGAACTGATTTTTCCTACTATAAACACGACTCTTCCTAAGTCTCCGGCGACCTTAAGATGCCTTTTGGCCATTTCTTCTCGGAAAGGTACGACTACGGTGCATCCGGAACGTGCTGAGGGATGGGTTAGCCCCCGAAACTGGCTCAATTAAGTCGCATACTTCATACCGAGACGATTGACAATGTAGCGACCAAGGAAACCGGTGGCTCCAAATACTGTTGCGGTGTGTCCTGGAGTTTCCGTTAGCTTTATGGGGCTGTCGGATATGGGTAGGGCAAGCGACCTCCAAGTGAAGACCTGACATTCAGTCCATTAGCAAATCATTGCAGTAGAAGGGACTATGTGTAAGCTTACCTGCCGCCTGCTACTTTAATTAGAGGTTTGCCAGTCCGTGTTATTGCGATATCTTCGAACAAGGAGCATGATCCAGAGAAGCGTCGTATTCCCTCTACAGCAATGGACCTCGATTTTTGCGAAAGGCCAGGAGATCGTGCGCATCCCCTAGCAAGGAGCCTGACCGGCCCACTGAGGGTTTGCATGGCGGCAAAGATGGGTTGGGTAATGGAAGAGCTCCGGCCGAGTAGCGGGCGACGACTTCGGTGTTGAGCTTTGAGGAACGCCCAGCTCTGACAACCAAAAGATTGCCTCACAGCCAAGCACTCGCCAACTGTCCTCCTTCCCTCCATCATACTCCTTCTCTCCTACCTAGCCATCAAACAAGATCTAGTGGGATCAACGTACCGATTACATACCATCTTCACTTTTTCACTATGGATATCGACACGATACCGAATCATCTCGCCGAGCAACGAGAATCAGCACCTGAGGAGCTACAGCCTTATTTCCTCGAATTTGAGAATTTCTGGGAGAGGAAGCTATGGCACGAGCTCACTGACTTACTGGTGGAATACTTCAACAACCCTCAGAGTGGCCCACAGCGGATACCGCTGTTCGAGACGTTCATCCAGAGCTTTGCAGAAAAGATCAACAAGCTCAAGCTCGTTGCCCTGGGCCTCCGGGCAGCCTTTGAATACCAAGGTAACGAGACCCAACCCCCCCAAAGTTCTCTACATATACATGTCTAACGCTTGTCACAGACGACCAACAACGTCTCTCCTTCCTCTCGTCCCTCGCCGAGCGCGTCAACAAGCCCTCTTCGCAGGACGCATACGTCTACGCCAGCGTCGCCGCGGCCAGCATCAAGCTGCGCCTGCGCAACTACGCCGACGCCCGCGCCGACCTCGACCGCGCCGAGCGCATCCTCGACGGCTTCGACGGCGTCGACACGGTCGTGCACGCCTCCTTCTACGAGGTCTCGGCCGACTACTACCACGCGCGGCACGAGTTCGCCGCGTACTACAAGAACGCGCTGCTGTACCTGGCCTGCATCGAGCTCGGGGAGCTGACGGAGCAGGAGCGGGCGGCGCGCGCGCACGACCTCGCCATCGCCGCCCTCGTCTCCGACGCCATCTACAACTTCGGCGAGCTGCTGCTGCACCCCATCCTCGACGCGCTGCAGCCCACGCCGCACGCCTGGCTGCGCGAGCTGCTGTTTGCCTTCAATCGAGGTGATCTGGCGGCGGTGGCGCTGCTCGAGCGGCATGCGGCGGATAATGCGTTGCTGAAGCAGCATCAGACGTTTTTGTATCAGAAGCTGTCGCTGGCGGCGCTGACCGAGGCAGCGTTCCGGCGGCCGCCGCATGATCGCGCGATGGGCTTCGATGTCGTGGCGGCGAGTACGAACGTGCGTGAGGATGAGATTGAGCACTTGGTGATGAAGGCGTTGAGCTTAGGGTTGTTGCGAGGCACGATCGATCAGGTTGCGCGGGTGGCGCGCATTAATTGGGTGCAGCCCAAGGTGCTGGACATGTCGCAGGTGGAAGGGATGAGGGCACGGTTGAAGGATTGGGATGCGAGCGTGAATCAACTGGGAAATTGGATCGAAGGGGTGGGTAAGGATGTGTGGGCAGCGTAAGAAGGTGTGAAGGTTTGCATCGGCATGGCGGCGCACAGATATATGATATGTCTGAGGTACATTCTCTGGCCTTGGGGCCAGGGCACATTCCGTCTGTATAATAGACTAATTCATAATCTTGCTCTTGCAAGAAGGATTATACCAATGTTACAAGATGCTGCCCCCAGCATCAGATTGACGACCTACTCTAATCTGGTTTATTCGGCCTTCCATCTCCTCCCTCCGCCTCTCCTCCACAGCCATACCGCTTCCTGTGCATATGCCCTAGCACTCAAATGCCTTTTTTCACCTTCATCGGACGCTGCCGTCGTCAAAATATCGATGATGTGTTCGTTATGGATTATTTGCCACAGACCCCGTGCAAGTTCTCCCTTTTCCCTCGCGATCCTCTCCGCTCGGTCGCGCGCATCGTCCACGAACTCGCCATTTTCATCTTCTTTCAGGACATCTTCCGCCATTGTATCGCCGAACTGGCCCTTGCCCAGTCTGAAGAGAAGCTTACCCAGAACAGAGTATGCAATGCAGCGTTGACTGGGATAGCTGCTTCGAGCCAGAATCGCAAGCTCTCCGATTGTATAGCCAGCCGCATCCGGAGCTTGGCCATGATGGTGGAGGCCCTCCGTAACGGGTATGCTGTGTGCCGTTCGAGGAGCAAGGAGGGCGCCGGTGAAGGAGAATCGAATTTCGGACGGTGCATAACTAGACGCAGTGGGCGAGTAGTTGTTCGCTGCTGAATGCACATCTAATGCGCCGGGTGACTCCTTCATCCAATCGAGTTTGGAGGGGTCGTGAGAGAGGTCGGGGAAGTATTTGGAGTGCAGGTCGGATAGGAAAGACTCGGACGTAGGGTCCAGATCTGGCGGTTTCGGGGCGTTGGGAAAATGTATTGATGATGGCTCAAGGACATCCTGTATTTGATCATGAGTATTCGACAGAGATGGCTGTGATGGGAAAGGTGACTCGGCAGATTCAAAGACCGTACGATCTGACTCGAGGTCTTTGGCTACAGGTTGAGGTGATGACGTATCTGGCGACTCCAAGGATTTTGAGCGAGCAGAGTCTTGAAAAGAAACCTTCTTTGACGGTTTTGATGATTTCTGTCGTGGACCGTCTGCAGGTTCTGGATTGAGGCTAGGAAAGTCGCCATCATGGCGATCATCGTCGATGTTTGCCCTCTGTAGTAATTTTTGTACCAGCGCAGGATTTAGAGAGGCCAAGATCTCTGCGCGAGCTTCTTCTATTTCTGCATCTGACATCTGTGAAAGCTTCTGCTGATTCTCCGCCTCTATACTTTGCTTCTCCCTCGCCTCAAAGCCGAGCGAATCGGTTTGCGTCTGCTGCGCCTTGACATTTGTGGGTTCAGACGAAGGCCCATGATCATAATCCGACGAAGGAGCGCTTTGAGGAGCCTTGTTTGTCTGTCCTCTCGAGGCGAACCTACTGCTGCGCTTTTTGTGTGCTGGGAACCCAGTAGTCTGGTTCTTCACTACTGGGGCAGAAGGCGCGTTGGAGATACTTGGAGATCTCTCTTTGATATCGCTGATGAAAGCGAGGCTTGACGCATGCACAGGACTGCCCGCTGCGTGTTCGGAGGCGAGCTCAAGGTCGAATCGCTCTCCACGCGTGGGCCAGGCCATGGTGGTTGTGCCGTCGCGACCCCAGGCATCGGTAAAATTTAAGCTCATCGGTTAGTCCCTGCGTTGCAGCGGCGCTAGGCCTGTTCCGCACTGCCAGCCGACGTATTGGAACGCATCTGTTTCGCCGCCAGCAAATGCCTTCTCGACGCACCCTGCACAACAACCAGATCCTCTTTGCGCCCGTTTTAGCTACGTTCAGTACTTGACTCAGACCTGACACCGTTTCTCTGCCGCCTGCTGCTCCAGCTGGAGGACATCCGTCAAGTCCGCGCGGTAGCCTGGTGACTAAACAGGAGTTGCTGTTTGGGTCTGGAGCCTGAATAAGCTATGTCTCAGGATCGATAACTGTTGCACTCGTGGTGGTCATGACCATCAGTGATCCTGATGACGAGCCGCTATCCTCTGCGCCTGTCCCAACGTGCCCTCCTCGCGGACGGCGATGCAGTGGTTGACGGGGCATTGCGCGATATAGGTAGACGTTCGATTGATGGGCGGCGGATCGCAGGAGTCGTACAGGTCGAAGCAGCCACGGCCACGTCCCGATCAAAAGAGAAGACGAGACCAAGCCCCCCCGAAAGCGAATTATGAATGTCTGAGGAACCCCCCTCCGGCCTCGCTCCTGCTTCTAGCTGGCTGCTGGGCCCAGCAGTGCGCGCTTGGTCGGCCTTCCAATGGGTCTAGCTGTCCAAAGCTGCCGACCCTATGCTTGTTTTCCCTTGCCGTATATCTCCCCCCAAATCCCCTCGCCATTGTTATGCCAACTTTCTCCCTCTTGCAACTCCTAAACCGCTGTCGTTTGGCCCATCTTCTCCATCGTCCTGTTGACGAAGCCTCGCCCGTACCATCGCCCTAGCCGTGCCAAATTCTCCGCCCGCTCTCGCTGCATCAGTCCCAGGTAAACGTGCGCCCGCCCCCAGCCTGCATGGCGCCCCCGTCTATTCTAAGCAGTTGGCCTTGTTGTTCTGGAGTGATGGTGTTGCACGTTTGATGCTGCTCGACGTCCACGCTCACAAGCCACCCCTCTAGATCGCAGGATTAGGGCATTCTAACCCTGCCGACATTAGGTTCCATCTAGACGCACGTCACTCGCATGAATGGGAAGATCCGAGTCATCCCTTTGTAGGAGTTGTCGGTAGCCTGTTCTGCTTTTGGTGTGCCTTCGACCAGTCTGAAGATATGCCGGCGCAGAGATCGCCGGACAAGATGGATGTTGATGGGGGAGAGTCGTCGCCCATCTCCACGCCACCCAGGTCTCCGATGCCCGGCCCGCCCGACAGCGCGGCGGCCCATGCTGATTCCCATCCTCATCTCCAGTCTCATGATGCAAAAGATGGTGTTGCAGCGAGCGGCCGTGCCTCTGATGCTAACAATAACCCCACCACCACTGCGACCACCACCACCACCGCCGCCAAGGCTCGACGGCCACGTAAGAAAAAGGAGTCGAATGGCGACGTAAAAATTGAGGATGTCAAGGACCGAAAACCTCGTAAAGCCAAAGCGTCTGCGCCCAAAAAACCCAAAATGGCCGACGACGATGCATCTGCCAGTCCTGCTGCCCCTCGGCAAACCAAGCTCACTGAAATGGTCGCCTCTACTCAAAAGTCACACCCGACTGAGATTACTCTCAAGGCCGAAGCTTCTACGCCTGCGTCAACACCTCTGCTTGCAGCCACCAAAGGCCCGCCCACTCCACGGCCACAATCCAGCGGGTTGAATTATGATCCTATCCGCGGTGCCACTACTGAATCTGTGCCACATCATAATAATATTTCAAGTGGTCCGCCGCTGACATCCCCACGCCTCTTTAATCGCGCGAGCGCGTCGCCTGCAATATCTAGTTTAATTGATCCTACACCCGCACCACTACAATCCTTAACTCCAGCTCCTCACTCGACAAGTATTCCCACACCAAACCCTCCGCCTTCAATGTCCGCGCCCGTCTCACCAACAGTGATGCATATACACCAATCGCCCGTTGTTGTCCCTATCACTACACATATTGCGCCAAAAGCGCAACTGGATGGCTCTTCAGGTCCTGTTGCACCAGAAGCTCTCAAGTCGTCGCGACCAGCCGGAACAGCTACACCAGATGGTAATCATCCACGTTCAGATGCATCCACACCGGGGCCGCAGCCAAAGATAACACGCACACAAGCGCCACCTCCATTACCCTCTGGGAGCGGCCTGCTAGACCCTGCGTCGCTTGTACCAGGCACCTCGGGACCAGGATCATCCACAGGACGAAACGGCGCGGCAAATGGCAAAGCAGTAGATATTGACATCCACATTCCACTCAAACCATCAGGAGGTAATACAATTAATATTGCGCAAGAGATCACTTCTCGCTACGGACGTGACGCGCTGAACCCAAGAGCGGCCGCGCATAGGGATAAGCTCTTACGTGTAGCTGCCGCTGCTGGCGCATTGGAGAAGGGCCTTGCACTTGGGGGCGAAGGTGACGATCTCATGAGCTTGGACATTTCTGATCCTGGTGGGGATGACAGCAATGCCGAAATGGGCGGTATGGACGATGATGGCGATGGCGGTTTGGGGAAGACGTTGGATGGCAAACCCCGGAAACGAAAGAAGAAAATCGAGGATTATGATAAGGATGACGACTTTATCGACGACACCGAGATGGCGTGGGAGCAGCAAGCCGTTGCGGCTACTGAAGGTTTCTTTGTGTATAGCGGTCCGCTGAAGACTGACGCGGAAAAAAATGAGAGGTACGTCACTCTATCAGCAACCGTCCTTTTACCACTACAGTATCCACCTCCTCCAAGCCTCTGCCTTGCCGTGGCCTTTTATGTTCTCTACCTTCCATCCATTTCGTAACATCAACCTCCTACCAACTTACTAACTTGTGGGCCCCTCCAGCCTCACCACCAGCAAAACCCCTCCCAAACGCGGCCGCGGCTCCCGCGGCGGACGCCTCCCCAGCAGCACCTCCACGCGCGGCGGCGCATCCACCTCGACAAACTCAAGCACCACTACCACCACCACCACCACCACCACCACCACAGCCTTCGCCAACTCCACCCCGGCCACTGGCAGCAGCACCTCGCACCACCACCCCGCCGGCTCCACCATGCACGCCTCGCACACCACTACCGGCACCAGCACCAATCAGCACCACCACAACCACGTCGCCCCGCCCTCCGGCCCGTCCATCAACCCGATCACCGGCCTGCCAACCTCCGGTCGGGGCTCGCGCGGCGGGCGC